>JAQGBX010003957.1:0-16205 GCA_034698745.1 Megaphyllum sjaelandicum | reverse complement strand
AAACTCTATTTATAACTACATTTTTATCGAAATTTATAAAAATTTATCATATTTATCAAATAATACGAAGCGTAGCGTATAGTTGCCAGATATGACCGCAAGGTGGCAGGTCGAGCGCTGGCGGTTGCGAATACTGTATCGTTTTTAGAAAAATAATTTTAGGTAAAATAGCGTACTGTTGGCGACGAAATGATTTTGTTTTAGAATAATGACTTTTGGACGAAATCGCAGTTTGCAGTACAATTTAATCATTTTCGCCTCAGAAAAACAAACAAACATGAAAAGCTATTATTGTATTTCAAAATTTACTGGTGAAAGTTGCAGCAACTGGTACTGCCACATGATCCGGGCATACCATTCTTCTCATTAAAGATTCGGTTACAACGAAATAAGTTAAAAAGACGTGTAAAGGGGTTTTTCAGTTATACAAAGTATGTTGAATCTACTATACAAGCAGAGCATACATCTTTCCAGCTTGCATACATGTACTGTATGTTCCAAAAAACAATGCGTTCTAAACCTCACATCTTCCATTTATACGTAATGTCATTTGAAAAATGTCCCATTTTTCGATATTATGCGACGAATTTCCCATATCGAGTTGTTAAAAGTGGTAAAACCTCCGCCACGCGTCGGGGGCGCCCCTAGGAGCGGACACCGAAACAGGGGAAGTGAACTCATTCGTTGTTTACTTTGATTTAAAAAACGTCCCCACCCACGCCCTTCGGCCAAGCGCGCCGAAATAAAACGATTATTCATCATTAGTGGGTCCGTCCCCCTGGCCCCCGCACCCCCTCGCCAGGTTCGAGCATAAATTTTCTGCTTAATAAACCTTGAACGAAAAAAACGGGCGAAGAAAGTGGTTACCTTGAACGGCTTGGCGCGCAGCCTAGTCATTCACATTGAACTTAGCTCGGCGGGACCGGAACCGGGAACTGGAGCGGACCGACGGGATTTCCCATCGAGGAGGGCGCTCTGAGGGAGTGACATCATCAGCGGGGAAAGCCTTGTTCTTGCGTGTGAAATGGTGTGGTGGACACGGTACATTACGCGCTGCGTGTTGAATTTACGAGCACATGCCTTTGGACACGTGACTTAGCGACTGCTAATTCCTAATTGCGATTTGCGAAGCTACTGTCTTGAGTACCCCTGATGCATCGGAACAGATGGGGAATATACGCGCTTGAACTTAGGTGCTGAAGTTATGTATTAAAATGCTTGGGAAGGTTTAGAAGGAACGCTTACTTTAAATTAACCTGGTTTGAAATTATAACAGTAAGGGTACTCAGACATAAGCATTACGAATCGTAATTTAGAAAGCGTGAAGTCAAGTATGGAAAATCGGCACTTGAATTTTTTTGAAAAAATGCACTCAAATGTTATCGCTGTTTATACAAAATTGAAAAGCATTTCTTTTCACCGAGTGACTTCTATAAGGTGCGATTCGCTAAGCTTCTTCATGTCTGAGTACCCCTTTTGCGTAATTGCCTAACATTAGACGAGCTTATACAAAATAAGAATGAAAGGATGTGAAGAGCTATATGTACAGGTGTATTCTAGGTGACATACGTCACAGTATACAGTTACTGCATACATGTATTGTACATGACATGTAAATAAACTGACATTTACTCAAATACGCTTTTGAACAAAAGTTATACTCAAACACACACCAGAGCCAGTTGTTTCTGAAATAAATAATGTACAAGAAGGTACATGTAATAATTTATGTAAAGTAATTATGCAAACAATTGGCAACTATAGTAGCAACAAAATGATTCTTATGTTCCTCATAGAGGACATGTAGGAACTATTTGTTTCTAATTGTGGCCAGTTGTTTATGGAAACAAACTCATTTATAAAATTTGTGACAATCCATGTAAACAATTGGCAGCAAAAAGTAATATGAAATTCCTCTGCTTCCTCCATTGTGGACGTATTATCTACATGTAATGTACGTCTACGTTGGTGGAGCATTTTGTCGCTAATTGTTTACACAAGTTTTTTACATAAACTGTTTACATAATTAGTTTACATGCAGTGTTGCCCTTTATTATTTGAAAATGTTTGTTTTTAGAAAGCAACGAAAAGTTCCTCTGTTTCCTCAAGGGTGGGCGAATTCTCTACGTCCACATTGGAGGAACATAAAAGGAACATTTGTTGCTAATTGCTGCCAGTTGTTTACAGAAATTGTTTTGCCCAAATTATTAATGCATGTTTTGTTTTCAGAAGCAACTGGCTACAATTAGTGACGAAACGTTTGTTAATAATTGATGCCAGTTGTTCATATGTTCGTGTTTACGAAAGGTTCCTCTGTTTCCTCCAGTGTGGACGTATTATCTACAGTATGTCTACATTGGAGGAACTTTTGGAGGAATATAAGAGGAACATTTTGTCGCATATTATTGCCATGCAGTTGCTTATACATTTTTTGTACCATAAACTGTTTACACAGTGTTACCTAAATTATTTGCATATACAGTATGTTGGTTTTCAGAAACAACTGGCTACAAAAAGCAACTAAAAGTTCCTCTATGTTTCCTCCAGTGTGGACGTAGTTTTAGTTTATGATACATCCATCTGCACTGTCAATTTCAACTAAAGCGTTGTATATACATACAGTATATAAAATAGATCTGTACAATTGAACAACTCATAGTAAATGAACTGAATAACATATGTCGCAATTATCACAATTGTGATATCACACAAATATCACGGTTACAATTATATCACATCTGAACAGATAAGCTCATAAGCTTTTAAAGTCGCGAATTAATCCGATCTATGGCTTTGGCGAATGACGTCACACTTCTTCAATGTTTTTCAACATGCGAATTAAGTGACGCGTCACCTAAGTAATTTTTTTCCATTAACGCTTTCTCGACTTATAAAACACTAAGTGCCCTGGTGCGGCGAATAAAAAAAAAACTTGCCCATTTTCCCCGAAATGTAGCAATTTAGAGGGCATGTATACATTCAGTTCGTATATGAAAACATTAAAAAAGGAGACGAAGAAAGTGCCCACTCATGGCGGCCAACGCTGGAGGGTCAAAGGTCGCTAAGAGGGGGAGGGGAGCCGAACCTGGATTGCCGAAGCAAAAAGACTGGATGGCCCATATAGGCCTACTTAAAGATGGCGGCTGCAACTATTCCTAAAGAGAGCATTATGCTTTAACGACTTTAAGACTTGACCTAATCTTTCAAGGCTCTCGAGCACGATTTTCCCGGGCAGAAAAAAAAAAGTTGGACAGTTTAAGGTTTTCCGTCAGGTAGAACAATATGGCGTCGAGGCTAGATCTGATATTCAGGCACAACAAACGCGCTAATTGAATGCCACTCGTTGCCCGGGCACGGAATTCAACGTCTTAGAAAAAATGCAAGTTTCCGAACATCAGTCTTGTCGACAAGTTGGTATTTGGTAATGCATGAGAAATTGTAGAGGCCATTCCCGATTATCCGGAGTCGGGTTAACCGGAGTCTTATTTTATGTCGAAAGACACAGTTTGGAAAAAAATCTATTCTATTGTTTACCCTAGTCAGTATACATAATACCGTTTGGCAGGGGGATCATTATGCAAAATTAGTCAGACTAAGCAGTCAGGTCACGATGGACCACAACATCACAATCTATATATACTGTAAATATATTTAAATAAAAAATTTTTCTGGTAAAGAAAGATATAATTAAATAAAACTTTTTTTTTCTGAAATAAACAATGCAATTTTACAAAGAAAGTAAGTAATTTGTCTAAAATGCGATTTTTTAAAAACAAATTTCTTATAAATTGTTTTGAATGCAATTAGATTTTTTTAATTGACTTTGGTATATTGAATGTTCCAATGTCACTTTTGTGACATTGGAACATGTCTAATAAGACCTGTTGCATGCATACAAAAATTAGAGACAATGTACCTTATGGAGAGTTAAGCATGTTCACTGGTGTTAGAGTGAACTAAGGTAAACATTTTTCACCATAGAACCTAGGGTGCAAAGGTCACTATTAAAAAGTTACTGTCATCGGGCCATATCTGTTTCCTCCACGACTTAATGGCCAATCATACCACATCTTTTTGGAGGAACAGTTGCCACAACTTTTGGAAGCTGTCTTTTTGGCAATTCGTAATGCCATGGATGTGGTTCCAACATGATGGGGCCCCTGCTCATTGCAGCAGGGATGTGCGGCATTATCTTGATGCTACTTTTGGGGCCCAATGTATTGGCAGAGGTGTGCCTGTTGCTTGGCCCCTAGGTCTCCAGATTTGCCATGCCTGGATTTCTTCCTATGGGAACAAATGAAGAACGTAGTGTATGAGACTCCAGTGGACACACAAGAAGATCTTGTGGCCAGAATTGCGGTTGCTGCGGGCAATGTAAATGACATGCCGAGCATCTTTGAAAGAGTGCATCAATCAATGCGTCGCCGATGTGAGGCTTGCATTAATTGTAATGGTACAACGTTTGAGCATTTACTGTAAAACATTGTAATAAACACGTAATTGTTGAAACATGCTGTGCCAACATTAATTCCATGTAAACCATTCTGTGCCAACGTTAATTCCAGTAACTTTTTAATAGTGACCTTTGGACCCTAGGTTCTATGGTGAAAAATGTTTACCTTACTTAGTTTACTCTACCACCAGTTTGAGTTTGAACCATGAGTTGAAAAACACCCTGTATATACATTGTGCAGCATAGTATAAATGTGAAGTACAAGCCCAACAATAAAATGTTGTCGAAAATTTCCTGAGATGACCAAATATGTTATGTATGAATAAATCAGTTGTCTTTTGTTTTTGCTAAAACAGCAAACAAAGAAAATAGGAATGCATAAACGGTACTTTTGGAAATAATGTGAGTTCGTAAAGAGTTAAATTTGTACGAGAATGAGTCGAGAATGTAATTTCTTTGTTTTCATATATGCATCGTCATGCAAGTAAGACATACTGTACCAAGCGAAAAACTTATTAGACATCCAATAGGTGAATTATGTATAGGCTCTAACTTATTTGGGAGATGTAAAATCGTGTGAGGTAATTTGTTTTTAAGTACACTTTCAAAATGACCACCCTCCTCCTTTTTAAGAGAAAAAAAAAGTATTCAGCTCAATTTGCATCCATCATTCACGTACCAAAATTAACTCCTAGATGTAAATACGGGCTTATATCCTGTCTCCACCAGTGTGGGAGTATAAAAGAAACTATTCGTTGATGTCACCGACTTTATCGTCTTAATTGTTAATTGGAAAATCAAAGAAATTGCATTCTCACGCTGTCGCTACGTCACCATTATTATTGATGCGCTTATTATATGCTGCTCGGTGATTTAACTCGATGCATTGTAACGCCAACACTTGTATGTGGTGCTGCAACATGTTGCAATTTCAGGATAAGAAAATGCCGCTTGTAACAACATTAATATTTTTGCGAATTTAGTGCAAAAATGTAAATAACTACATGTACTAATCAATTGCTTCTATTTTTATGGAAACATCATATTACTGAAAACTCTTGTTAAAACACGCAAAGGAACTAGCGAAAAGGTAGATTTTATCTTTTTAAACCCATGAAAACATTGTTTCGATGAAATTGTATCGACACGCCATTTGAAACCATTAATGTTTAAATTTATTCCTTCGTCACTTTTTATACAGGAATCAAACCCCCAAAACAATGGCAAATATGTAAACATAACTGATATTCCAATATCGGAAGAACGGACATGTTTTTTTAGGTAGGCTACTTATTGGATATACCGACTACCGACGTTTCCCTGCATAGCTTCTATGATGGGAAACGTCAGTATAACAGTATGTAAAATGTGATTTCCAAAATTTTATCACCTAAAAGGGGGCTCCTTTCCCAAACCCCCGTCAAGGGGGGCTCACGCCCCCTTCGGACCCCCACCCCCCCGCTGGCCTAACCTAACCTAACCTAAACTGGTAACAATATATTTAAATTCAACTATCGAAAAAATAGTTGAATTTAAATATATTGTTACCAGTTTAGGTTACGTTTCCCATCATAGAAGCTATGCAGGGAAACGTCGGTAGTCGATATATCCAATAAGTACCTTTTTTGATTGTTTCTGCAATAATTGAATTATTCGCATGTTTTTGAGTATAATATAAGTTGAGGAGATACAGTACGTTAGCTGGTAGTACCGTTGACATTATGATTAAGATTCACGCAACTATAGAGTATACCGTATTATTGTTGAGACTGTATGTGTTTCTCAGAAAAACCGTCGTTGTAAGATTGCGGTGGGCGCATGCGCGCGCTGAGCCGGCCATTGATTATATGGCGTACAGGGCGGGGTATGGAAAAGGAATCTTGGCGAATGCATTACCGATAAAAGCTGGAATAATTGAATTGGAGAAACGCAAACAAGACGCGAGGGGGCGGGGGGAGCGGAGGACGCAGTTTTACGTAAATGGCCTATAGATGTTTTCGTCTGGAGCGGATATTTGAGGGGGCTGAAGGGGGCGCTGTTGACATACTCCGCATCGCATGCATATTTTAGTGCGAGTCAATGGTTATTCAATGCGCTGTTCAATCACTCGAAAATGCAGGCAAGGGATGGAGCGAGATTGAGAGAGGATGGGGATTTCCCCCCGTCGCAGCCGCTTTTCCATTGGCCGGCTGAGCTCAGGCTCGGTTGGGATGGGGTTGCGTGGGTGGCCTCTGCGCGCATTCGAGAAATTGGCTATAGCTGAAAAGGTTTCTGAATTTTGGGTGGCCCCTATAAGTGCACGTGAATTTCCCTGGAAGATATTGGCCGACATTTTTGTCATAAAAATCACTTCCGTCTTTCATGATCAGTATTGTGACGCTTTAGAAAGCGATAGCTACGTGTACAATTTCTAAAAAAAATTCTTGAACGTGTTATTGGAATTTACATTCAATTTCAAATAATAACTGTCTTATCGTATCGGAAATAGTATTCAATTTTATGCAAGAAATGTACATGCCTTTCAATGAAATCTTGTCTTAAGAAATGTTTTTTTTTTAATCTGTATGCATGCCATATCTCCAGGGTTTAAACTACACGTATATATACACTTCTGTTTTGCTTAAAATGGTGCTTGGATCACTTCAAAAGTTCGGTAAGCTGATGGCGCATTCGAATCGTCAATTTGGTGTACACCGGCTGTAGCTACAAGGTGGGGCATAAGTCTGTGAAATCGGCACTATGGCTGCGTCCATAACAAATCTGTTTCCAGTCGCAAGCGACCGGGTGTCGCTTATTGGCATTGCAGACGCCTGCCACTAAGCGGTGTAATACCCGGTGTACACCACATTGACGATTCGAATGCGCCATGAGCAAATCCAAAAAAGCATCAGATTCGGCATTGTCCATTTTCAGCAGGATTTTTAAGCATTTCAGCAGGACCCTAAGCGCGTGATACTGCTTAGGGTGACATACTGTACCCTTCCGAAAGCATACCGAAGTGACCATCGCGTCGGAGCAGGACACAATAAACCGGACGTGAAGCGCGCGCACGCGCACGCGCACGCACGCACGCAACCAGGAAACAGATGGCGTGAAGTGCGTTACGACGCACCCGGTCAAAGGGGAAGCGCACGTGCGTCTCCTGAATGGCACCGAAAAATGCACACCATTGTGCTGGAAAACAAATGTTCTGGACAGCAATTAAACGTGGCATGGAAGGAGGACCCAATAACGTCGTGTCCGTCATAAAACATCTGCGTCTGAATGCATCGCGCATCCCCCAATGCGATCATTCGTGTCCGTGATACCTTGACCTTACCACGATATTTACATCATTATGTGTAAATGATGTGTTATAATACACAATTTTAAACAAGCGGTTATACATGCATAGTTGTAATTAGAGCAATAAGAATACAACTATCAAAAATGGCGTCAAGTTCGATGGGTCGATCAACAATGAGAAAATTTAGGGAAACTTTGTATTAAATGAGAAATATAAGTATGCATGCTTGTAAGTAAGATATGTTTTCATCAGAAAGCTTTTACACTAAAACATTTCAAAACTACGACAAATTTTCCTCATTGAGGCGAATGAACCATACATGTCTGTGTATACAATATTCTTGATTATGTTACGACAGTTTGTGAAGAATAATCGAAATGAAATTTGGATTTACTTCATTTTTTATCAAGTTTTTAATCACTTCTACATGGCAATCATATCGTGGACTTTGTCTGTGTGGAAATATTTCAGTTGACATGTATACATGAAACTGTTACTTTCAAGTACATTCGTGATAATTTATAAAGTATACTGTACATTGTATAGAAATATTGATAGCAACAAATGATAAGTTTTGCTCTTGTTTTCCCATTTCAAAATAACGACTGTCTTCATGCGGTAATGATAAACATTGATTTTCTAGAAATTTACGTATATATTTTCTGGAAATTGTTTAAAAGATATGTTAATAATATATTCACGTTCAACACTCCGTTGCTCGCGTCTTATTTTCAGCTGAAACTGTACACACAATATTTGTCAGATACACACATTTAGATATTTGCATAAATTTGTTTAATTTAAATAAAAAGTTATAATAAGGCCACCGAAGGGGAAATAAACTATATTTTATACGATTGATTAAAAATATACATGTATGCAAACAGTAATTAAAGATTCATTATACAATTGTTATTCCATTTGGCACTCAGCCTCACTCGGTTTTCTGGGCATTCATATCTTTCCACAAATCTACTTATAAACTTTAAGAACTTCTGATGGGCACCCATTTAAGTATGAAAAGGTACAATATAAATCAATAGCAAAAATAATTTTAAAAAATGTAAGAATTTAATACAATTTACAAAAATAGTTTAAATAGCTGTATTTGACAGATAATACGAGCACTTCCCAACTACAGCCAATGGTGCAATTCATCTCAAAATGCCCATAAATGTCACTGACCTTATGATGCAATTCATCATAAGAGGAATCCAAAGTTTAAATACTCAAACTGTCATCGAGTTGTTTAAAAAAACAATTGTTGTGAATCTTTCAGATAATAGCTCAAGTAACGGGGTGTTAATACATGAATGTTGCGTTTTTAAAATATTGTCATGTTGCAAGCACATTCCAAACTCAATTTTCGTTGACCACGAACACCTGACGTGACGGCATATTGTGCACTTAAAATGGGCAATGAGTGCACCAATGCTCAATTTCTTATAAGTTGAGAGGCTAGAGCAAAAGGTGCATTCATAGGTAATTGGCTTTTTTTTTTTTTTTTTCGCAAACTACCACTAGGTGGTGATTCGATCGACGGCGAACAAGGGTGTCATATTAACATTTCGTAGGCGATTGATATTTGAGATTATTCATATCAATGCAATGCAATAAATAGAATGAATTTTCGATTTACGGATATCTTACTGTCGCCTTTTCGGGACCAAGATGGCCGCCAAACAGACACATATACAGTATACATGTGTATGGCAAGACTCCTTTGCACATAACTATAACCTAATATCGGAATTCGACAGAACTTGAGTCGTGTCCTTGTCTAAACTACGGTATATAAAATGGTTAAAATATCAAATTCATATCAAACGGTTTATTGCAGGACAGTTCGTGTGAATGGTCTCACCGCCCCCTCGAAACGACTCGTAGTTGTCATTATGTAGCTTGTTGGACATGGAGGCGACAATGAGAAGGGGCACCAATTTGTCGACCTCAATGCGTTCATCAAAACGCCACTAAACGGGACGTTTCCGATGAATGGCGCCACGCAATATAGGCAGATGCGCGGGCGGATGGTACGACTTAATGGCGAACACGCACGGAACTTGTCAATTGCAGCGCACTCTCCAGCGGCCACCACAATGGGGCCCTCGTGAAGTTGGACAAAGATGAGGGTCAGAACGAGCAGCGGGGTGCCAATGTTGCTTTTTTAGGTTAGGTATAGTTATGGAGACAGTTTGTGGAGTTTCTTCAGCGTGTGACTGAGTAATGTCGATCCGTTTAATTAATCTATATCCTCACGAATATCTCGGCGGAGATATTATACGGTATACTGTCGGAGAATACTTTTGCGACATGCTTGTCTGTAAGTTGAGGTTTGGGGTTTTGGTGATCCATTATCCTCCCTCTATCTTTAGAATTCCATTTCAGAAGATTTCGAGGACATTTATATCTATATAGGAAAAAATGGCGAGAAATTGCAGAAAAGTTATTTCACCTGAACCAAGTGCCTATTGCTGCAAACACGGTGTGATACTTTCAGAATATATCAATGCAGTGGATATGACAGTACTGTTTTAAAAAAAGTGTGGGTAAAGTAACTTGCCAGCAATGCAGTTATTCCATCCTATGATATACAGTAATGGATATCGAACAGAAGGAAACTTTTGTGCGTAACTGTACAAAACCATCGACGTCAGTTGCTTTCCGTAAATATGTTGTTCAGAATAGGATCATTTTCTTTTCTGGAAATATGTCTGGAAATCTGTGAAGGAAATTTTTCCCAACACACGAGGAAATATCAAGCAATTATATATCTGGAAAGATGTTTCGGGATATAATTTGCCTCGTGTGTCACGACCTTAGTCTACCTCGACTCTCTGAATCGGTTTAAATCAATAACGGTGTCCCTGAATCTTTCTGGTCATAGCATCTCAGGAACTTTTCTGACTCTCTATTTCTTTAGTTCCTCCATCGTAAATCTTTCTGGTTCTAGCTCCCATAAATCCGGATATCCTTCCTTCGGGAATCGTAGACTTGGCTTTGCATGTATAGCTCCCCCCTGGTGAGTGTTTCTTAAATCTTGCTCTTTCCTGCATGTAGATAATCTTCCATCAGAATCTTGCGCCTCAATCCCTCATGATTCTTTCCGAACATTGCTCCTCTCTCTCTTCCATCCTTTTTCATCCGGGCCTCGTTAGAGCATCTTCTCGGGTCATTTTCTTCCATGGTGGATACATGAGGATGCATGTAGCTCCTCCCTCGAGACCTTCCTGGTCTAGTTCCCGCAACGTGTTTCCCGTTGATGTCGCGGGGAAGTTGTTTGGCGACGAGAAAAACTTTTCGTCGCCGTCGCCGGTTGCTTATATCGATCGGCTCGAGCTCCATTTCTTTTCATTTTTCTCATCTCGCGCTTTCTCGCGCTCTCTCGTGGGATTTCTATTTTTGTCTGTCCGCAGTAATGGCATCCGTTTGTTGCGCTACTTTGCATGATGGGTAATTGATGCCGCGTTTTCTCGGCACGCGCGCCTAAAAGCATCCGGGGCCCTCGGGGATATTCCCTTGCCGAATGACGTCACGAAACACGGGACGGAGGATATCACTGCTCCCCACGCCCACTGCAGCTTGAGCTTGAGCTGACCTGGACTTTCAGTGATGCTGTTGAAGTCTGTATATGTATACACGATTACTAAACTCTATAGATCTGTCCCATCATGACCGAGAATTGCTCGAGTTGTTCCATATCAAACTCTTATGTGAACTATATACTGTACATGCACTATACATTGTAAATAATGATTAAAGCCATACAGTTTAATCTTCGATTAGCGTAAACACGTACAGTACTGTATACAGTATGAGCATCACTGTCTGCGTTGCAACAAAGTCAGTTAATGTCTCACTATGACTTTATAGCATTGTCTCTGCACCGAGCATGGCAGCAATCTACAGTTTAATATTCCGAATGGATATAGTGGATTGTTGTATACCATATATTCCGTTTAAATTTAATCGCCGCTTATACGCACTATGCCCGTCATTGGCAATTAAGTATATTACTAATCAAGGCACATAACCTGTGCAAGAGCAAATATAGAGAATGGTGTAGCTTAATTGTCAATCGATGTCTGCATGTATGCATCAACAGTCTGTTTGTTCAAAGATACTGTATAGTTTAAACTTTGATTAACGTATAGTTTAACTTCACAAACAGACAACTTTAATGGACGAATCAAATAATCGGTGAATATAAACATTAAATGCACGTGTAAATAACTGGACGCGTTTGGCGCTTTTTTTTTAGACAGTAAAACAGATTGCATCGTTACATAATCCTAAAGACGAAAGATGCAGGCCGTTAACTTTAGTCATCGATTTCTAATAAGTCAATATCGTGCTATCTTCACTGCTGAAATATAACGTGTAGATCATTGCATAAATTTGTATGAAATTTAATCGATGATCACAAATAAGTCTTTGTTGGTTATTAGTGTCTAATCTGAGTTTTAACGAGCACTATCGCCAATGTTCAATTGGGCGATTAAGCTGAATGTGAAAACGGCTTGCATCACCCGCAGCAGATTAAACTTAATCGCCGATCCAACACAGTGCGTTTATATAACCGCGTGAAACAAACCAAACAACTTTATTCATTTAACGAGGCGTTAAAGGTGCTAACGGATTATCGGATCGTTAAATCGGCGTCTTGCCGGGCAGCCGACATTCGAGCCGCTTAACCGTCGACTACAGTATTAGCCGGCTAATTTCGACCCCGAATATCGAGAATTTCTCGGATTTGGTTGATTAGCTCCATTGGATGCCTAGGCCTAAGCGCGATGGTTGGGTTTTATCGATTTATGAACAGCCCTTAATCTTGCTTATAGGCTTATGGATGCATGCTCACGCGCATGCATGCATGAGCCCCATGTTACTGGATTCCGAGATACAATTTTTCAAACAAAATGGCGGCGAAGTTTTACTGTGAGCCCTCACCCCAATATTTTGCATCAGATTTTGTGAGAGGCAATTCCCAATTTTTCTCGCGCGTGCGTGGTTAGGCCTACGGATGCATGAGGTCCATGCATTCTCAGCAAATAAAGACGATGTCTATGTGTTATATTGGCATTTAATATTAAATTTTTGTTGGTTTATGTAGAATTTGTAAGATTCTTGCAGAACATCATCAACTTTGCAATGAAGTGTACGTAAAAACTAAATGAATGAGCGCCCTTGCATTGACTCAAGCCCTGGTCTTTAGCAAGAATTGCATGGTCATAAGATGGAGGTCTATATTGCTTGAAACAAATTTTCTTGTTTTCTGTTTGAGCGATAAAAAATACATGCATGTTTGTCCTTTGAATGAAAAACATTTGAACGGTGCACTGATATGTGCATGCATACTGTGATATGCTGTTGCATATTCCTATATAATCTTAAGGCCTGCAGGAAATGCGTTGATAAATTATAAACTTTATAATAAATATACACGTTTCTATCTTTTTTAAATATATAGGCAGTTCAATAGATATGCATTTTTTAGCATATCATTCGCATGCAAATATGAAATAAATGTGCCCAAATGCTATAACTGAACATATATGTATCCCAATTTACTCTTAGAATCTTATAAACACGTAAAGTATGAATATCATATTTTTGGTACAATATAGCACCTTTCAAAAGGTGCAATAAAATGCACCTTTTTTGGTACAATATATAGCACCTCCCAAAAGGTGCATTAAATGGCACCTTTTATTAGGTGCAATATGGCACCCAGAAAGGTGCCACCGGTGTAGCATGCGATTGCACCTCAAAAGGTGCCATGTGGTATACACCTTTTGTATACACAATGAATATACATGATTTTAACACATACTTTTTTTATAGATGTGTATGCATTCTTGATGCTGGCAGATCATTGAACGCTGCTATATATGTTGACCCAAAATAATTTATTCAGCAATTGAAGTTGATGATATTAATGTACTTTTACTATAAGATGAACGTCATATCTTATTTGGTTGTTCAGAAACAAACAAAATGATCAATGAAATCTTGCATCTCGCATGATACAAGTATATATTAAAAAGTTGGTGTTATATATAGACTTGCATGCCATCCCAATATGTTTTCTATAAGTTTAGCATATTTTGTTCCAAAGATGTTTTCATTCACAGATTGATGCTTTGATATGAAAAAAATTCAGCCTCATTAAATCCTTGTAGCTTATCAGTTTATAGAAACGATATACTTGCAAAAGCTCATCAACTTATTTGATCCACAAACTTGATCCACATGTCCGTTTTAAAAATTAGCGCTATATGCGTGTTCATGTATAGTGTCATGGCTTTTTAAAATCGCTGCTGTAAATTATACACTGCAGGTGAACATGTAGAATATGTAGCACATATTAAGTCAGATAAACGTGTCTGAATAGTGTTCTCTGTATTTATTTTGAAAAACGTATATCGAACACTGCAGGCGAGATATAGGTCGGTCTTCGTGCACCTGGCCGCCATTTATGCAGTTGCTACACTCAGAGTGGCACTTGCAAGGTGTGTATAGATTCCCTGCATCCACCCATCACATGCTCTTTTATACGTATTGCTTTTTTAAGCACGTGATCCAAATCACGACCGTGTCATGTAAATGAATGTTAAATGCAGGCATCAAACTCAAACTGTGAGCTGGAATATTTTCGAATAAAAGACACGATGCCATTGTTTTTACATGTCTAATGCATGCATGCCTTATCGAAAAACTGACTGAAAGTGAACTTGTTTTTACAGGACGCATGAATGCATACTGTAGCAGAATAAAAGTTGAATTATATAGGGGCACATTTATTTTTATATTCTGACGTTGTTTACTCTTTCGTCGTTGATCGTCCATGGGAGTGTCGCTTTATAGTGGGCGCCCACAAGCCGCAGTCGGACACTGAGCAAACACGACCTACCTTGTGATTGGCGCATGTTCGATGGGTGCGACGTGTCACCTCCGTCGGCCATCGTCATGCAGGGGCTCGGCGATCGGCGACCGGTTCCTCGACTTCCGGTTGGCGCGCGGGGCAAGACGGGAGGTCGTGACCCCGAAATAGTAATCCGCTCTGTATAGTTTGATGCATCGTTGAGTAACCTTTGACGATCGTCGAGGGGCTATAGTGAATGGTCGATGAATGGTCAAGCTGTATAATTGGCGATCATCGATCGGGGGGTGTTTCGAATATAGTCTGAAAGTCCGATCGTCGGCGATTCTCGAGAAACGTTTCGAAGCGATCGCCGTGTCAGTTGCCATCTCGGAGATTTTTCGACGACATTAAAAAAAAGCTATCGGCAATTGCTTACGATAAGCGACCGAAGCGTTTGGATGAGTTGTTTTTTTGGACGATCGTCCGTCGTTGTCAACAATCGGAACATTTGATTTCTTGTCTCGAGGCCCGATCGTCGGAGAATCTTCGATCATTTTTGGGTGATTGAAAACTTCCTCGTGAGCATCCGGTGGCCCCGACCGGCTTCCGGTTGACGCGCGGGAGGTCATGACCCCGGAATGGTAATCCCCGGTGGGCGTCATAAGATCTGGAGGGTTACTTCGGGATGTCGTGAAGGGGGTCGGAGGTCGTATAGATGGCTGGTTTTTGGGCAATCTTCGTGGTTTCCGTGAATCTGGACGCCCGATCGTCGGTTGGCCGCACATGCACTCGCGTCCGTCGGTCGTCCGTCGTTCGTCTGGCGTCAATGGCAACTGGCAGCAGCGCCTGCACCGCGGCCAGCGAAATCAGCGCATTTTGTTTGACTATGGTAGCCGTTTGTTGACTTTTGGAAGGCTTAGAAAAATAAAAGCTTCGCCACGGTTTGCTGAGAATATTTACCGTAGATCTCCAGATATTGATCATACAATATGGGAGGCTGCGTGCCGCTGCCGAACCTGGCCGATCGCGATCGGGTGGGCAAATTTTGTTTGTTTTCACCATTTTTTCGTATTTGTTTTAGTTTTTGCGATCGCGATCGCGCCGCGGGCAACACAAGTGCCTACGTCACGAACGCGGGGGTCGTCCGACCGAGGCCCAAAAGCCAACTGACGACGTTGACGGAAGACCCTCGCTGCCAACTGAAGCGTTACACTTATCCAGTGACGGTACTTCCTTTTACCGGAACCGAGGTATTCCTCGTGGAAATGCAACGAGCAAATGACATCTGACATAAACGTGTTTTAAGCACGTAGGTCATTGTACATGTAGTCATTTACACGTTAATTTTCGGTGGCATTCGTTTGAAATATTAAAGTCAAAAAATAACATTATATATGACGACTTTCTTATAACTTTCAAACATATTGCCACATACTGCCACATATTGCCACAGAGTTCAACACCCAATTAAGGGGAGTGAACTTAGCTGATTTTGCTACCCTCAACATTCTGAAATCTCTGCTATGTCATTATGTGATATCTCTCCTCTGTACTGAGTTTTTTGTAATGATTGTACCATGGGGTAGATGTAAGTGATGACC
>JAQGBX010003956.1:0-16205 GCA_034698745.1 Megaphyllum sjaelandicum | reverse complement strand
AGTAAGGTGTTTGACTGTCTTGATCCGTTTTTGGGCAGCCAATGCGAATCACAGTACATGTATGTACGTTTCCGCCTAAAATTTATTTTCTGAAAGCGATTCGGATAGTCGGAGTTCGGATAATTGGAGTTCTACTGTACAAAACCCTAGTAGCGCCCCCTACAGTCAGACAAACTTCAAGCACTCGAGGGGATGTCCTTAATTTTCTCTTAACAAACTGTTATTTTAATGAAATGTCCAACCTTATACCTGTATTAAATTTGTTTAGAATCTTATTTGAAAAATGGCGCCCTAAAAAACAGGTACAAAACCCTAGTAGCGCCCTCTATAGTCAGACAAACTTCAAGCACTGGAGGGGTGCTGCAGAGGACATTTGAGGAAGGTGGGAAAATTGGGTAGTAAAAGGAGAAGGGGCAAAATGGAAATCCCCTTTTGAATTTTAAGTCGGGTCATTTCATTAGCTCTGGACGTGTATCTGTTGTGAAATTAGCCCGGACCGGTTTGACTGACCCCCGTGAGTGAGTGCGGGGCATCTTGGGTAATTGTCCAGGGCCATATAAAACTGGACCAAGCCATCGAGAAAACTCCCATCTTCACACTAATTAAAATTTTGTAAGGCAACCCCTGCATCGTGTGACACGGAGCATTATGAACGACCCCCGAAATTTCAATGCCTTTTTTTTTTTCTTTAATGTTGGGCCATTCGCCCCCCTCGAATCCATTCTACAGGTATGCTAATGAGGACCAGGTGATCTCTTTGAACAGGCTCAAAAATTTCAGTCTCTTTTCTTTCAATATTCCTTCAGCTCTTTTGTCCAACATGGAAAATAATCTGCCAAAGAATATAAAAAAAAGCCAAAAAAGAGAAATAAAAGCGAGGCAGGGGCTGATTTGCCAGTGATTGTAATGTAAACAAGGTGTCCATTCAGGCCTCTAATTGAAATGACGGACAAAGGCCAGAGTGCTTGGTGACAAGGGGCGACTAGCTGCATGCTGCAACGTCCATGGACATCAATGCACTTTTATCTTGCATTTTTTCTTCATTTTTTTTATTTTTTTATTTACCCTCTTCGTAGTTTTTGTCTTTTTCCACCAGATAGAGCTTTAGTCAACCTCTTTAGATTGGGCATGCATTCGAAAGGTTCAGTCCTATACCATGGCCAATGTATTTTAAGGCCTTTCTATAGGTGCTCTCTCAAACTCGCCATTTTTTTTACAACTTGGATAGTTGTAAAATTAGGATAAAATTGCTAAATCCTTTCCTGTAAGAACAAAAAAAATGTATCATAGATGGCGCTAGAATTTTCAAATGATACACGAAGTATTCTTATTGTGCAGGGTGGCTCAGAAAGCTTGTTGTGCAGAATGCATCATAGATGGCTTTGGAATTGGGCAGGGTGGCTCAGA
Organism: Megaphyllum sjaelandicum; assembly: GCA_034698745.1. Lineage (NCBI taxonomy): Eukaryota > Metazoa > Arthropoda > Diplopoda > Julida > Julidae > Megaphyllum > Megaphyllum sjaelandicum. Next base: position 14,798 of record JAQGBX010003956.1, on the reverse strand, counting down.
AAGCTTGTTGTGCAGAATGCATCATAGATGGCGCTGGGATTGTCGAATGGATCGCTAATTTGGGGATATGCATACACAGCTTCATGTTGTGCAGAATGCATCATAGATGGCGCTGAGATTGTCGAATGGATCGCCAATTTGGGGATATGCATACACGGCTTCATGTTGTGCAGAATGCATCATAGATGGCGCTGAGATTGTCGAATGGGTCGTTAATTTTTGGAGATATACCACATCACTTCATGTTCTAGTTGAATATATTTATGTTGTGCAGAATGTATCATAGATGGCGCTGAGATGGTCGAATGGATCGTTAATTTGGGGATATGCGTACACAGCTTTATGTTGTGCAGAATGCATCATAGATGGCGCTGGAATTTTCAAATAATACGAAACGTACTGTAATCCTATTGTGCAGGGTGGCTCAGAAAGCTCATTAATTTAACATAGGACAATTACTTTTTTTTTGATAACTGCTATCAAATTACCGAAATTAGCCTCTTGGATCTTTGTTTTCACAGATCAGAAACTTCGGAAAAGTTTGGAAATACGTGTTATCTAACGTTTTAAAGCTAATGAAAGTTCGATATGAAAATAAAATTAAATTTTCAAGAAATTTGAAATTGTAACAATCGTCACGCAACGACAGCGCCACCACTGGCAGAAATACGCAGAATGACCTAGCAATGACCACGATAATGTCCAAAAGCTGGAACCACCGAAGCGAGAAACTGGCCAATTAAGTAGGGGGTGCCCACGTACAGAGGGTCAAGTTTTTTTTGGCAATATTAAAAGCCGGTGATAAGCTGATCGTAATTCAACCCCCCGCATCTGTGTCCTTTGAAAAATTGTTGTTGTTGTTCGTTTGGCCCCCATTTGGGTCCTCATCGCCATCATCATCGGCATCATAATCATCTTCAAACAATCATAATGATAAAACGCTGCACCTCTTTTTTCCCCCCTAACCCTTTTATCACCCCTTTTCTTTTATTTTGATTTTTGGGCCACCCTCCCTTTCACCCCTTTTGTCTCTTTTCGTCTAATCCTTTCCCCTTTTATACTTGATTAAATTGAAAAGTTGCTTCCCTCAAACCCCCCTTACGAGTATTAAAAGAGCTAGGGGAGTTGGTCTGGTCACTCATTGGTCCAGTCTGAGATTTCTGGGTCTGCCCACGGTGCACATGAATGGGGTGCAGCCAGTAACATGTTGTATTGCTGAGTTGGAAAAATACATACTATTGCAGGGTTTCCTCAGACCTGGAAAAAACCTGAAACGTCAAGGAACTTGAAAATGACCTGAAAAAGTCAGGGAACTTCAAAATGACCTGAAAAAGTCAGGGAAGAATGGTTAATTTTGAAAAAGTCAGAGAAATTCAAAGCAGTCATGGTGATCCAAAATTAATACTTTTACGAGGTTAGCTCAGGGCCCATTTTCCGAGTAGAAATTTGCAAAAATATTCCACCTTTTCGGAGTACAGATTTGCAAAATGTACAATTAATTTACACAATTTTCCACGTTTTCCGAGTACAAATTTCAAAATGTTCCACGTTTTCCGAGTACATGTACAACTGGAACAGTCACGACTGGAACCTTGTAAACGTGTATGATATTTCGATCAAACATGTCAAAAAAACAATTTGTCATGCAATAAGTGTGCCCCGGAATTGATTATTTAGAACAATCATGTTTAGGACGCGTCCTTTGTGATAATCTTGTGTTCATGTTATCATGTACGAATGCGTTTACACGTTTTTATCATGTCCTGTTTTCATATCTGTAACTGAAAAGTTTGAGTTTTTTCCGTAATTTTTTGGTTTAAATCATGTAGGTTTTACATAATTCAGAGTTCCCCCATTTTCCGAGTAGAAATTTACAAAAAAAAAGTCCACATTTTTGGAGTACAGATTTGTAAAATTTTCCACGTTTTCGATGTACAAATTTACACAATTTCCCATGCTTTCTGAGTATTAATTTGCAGAATTTTCCACGTTTTGCGAGTACAAATTTACAATTTTCCACGTTTTCCGAGTACACATTAGAAAAATTGTCCACGTTTTCCCGAGTTCAAATTTGCAAAACTTTCCACGTTTTCCCGAGTTCAAATCTGCAAAACTTTCCACGTTTTCCCGAGTTTAAATTTGCAAAACTTTCCACGTTTTCCCCAACAAAGTTTTTATTATACTAACAAATGTTTTAAAATGTTCATGATTTTAATTTTTGTACTATATTTTACTATAGAAATAAATAGGTTTGCAAAGTCAAAAACAAACTATAAAATATGAGATATGATATCTTTTAATTTTAGTGGTCATGGAATATAATTAAAAAATGTCCTGGAAAAACCTGAAAAGTCAGGGAATTTCCTTCTCAAAAAACATGTTTGAACCCTCTTTTAAGCCATCTATATGTTGCATCTCATGCCACGTGTTGATTAAATTCAAAACAAGATTTGAATTTGAAATAGAAGCACGCTTTCGTATACATACGTAACATCGATTTACACGTTTTTTATGAACGTCCCAGTTCCCCAAGGGGAAAAAGGGGGAAATCCCCATCAGTCTCGTCTAGATCCCAGTACGAATTTTCAAAAAGTTCAAGGTGCATGAAGAGGACAGGTTATGAGACTGGGTCCTGTTTTTGGGCTACCTGAAACTGGAGTTATTTTTAAACCCCAGGGCTATTTGGTGTGTTCCCCTTTTTTTTCACTTTTTCTGGTCCTTTATCCCCTCCTTTTTCCCATTCAGGGGTGCTGATCACCCTCCCCATATACACCTCTACAACTTGTTCTGTATTGGTTAATGGTGGCGCTTTGTCCTCCTGTTTTGGCCCACCATCACCACCACAGAAACCCAGCAGCCATTAATTTGTTGGCAGAGGTGAGAACGGGGTCAAGCTGGACGGTCATCGCCAATGGTCACATCCATTTTCGGACACCTCCAACATGGGTCAAAAATGGGCCTTTTAATCTCAATTTTAATTTGAGTTTGGCGTAGGCCATTGGACTGTTTGGTTTGCCACAAGATAAGATTTGCCCAAAAATTTGAAAGATAAAACAGGGTTTATTCGGACCTGTGTTTGCATCTTTTATCGGGACTCTCGGAGGTGTGCGTGCAGGATTATGGACACACCTTCGACTTAGTGATTTTTCTTGTGGCCAAAATTTGGTTATTTTTGGATCACTGCTGTGCTGCGAGGCTCCCAAGTGCCCTAATTATCGGATGTAGGTGCAGGTCACTGTGCGCGTGAAGACCTTAGAGGATTTGGGGTGAAAGTTCAGCTGATGTATACGGTACGGATACAAACTTTCGTTTTTTTTATTTTTCAGTAATTTTCTAGTTTTTGATACAAGCTTGAGAACTGTGGTTTAATGCAATTTTTGTAAACACATGGGTTTACAAAAACATGTGAAATAAGATTTTGGGAAATCCGATAAATTCGGAAAAGACCTTAGAGGATTGGGGTGAAAGTTCAACTGATGTATACGGTACGGATACAAACTTTCGTTTCGTTTATTTCTTTTTATTTTTAAGTAATTTTCTATAGTTTTTGATACAAGCTCGTGAACTTTGGTTTAATGCAATTTTTTGTAAACACATGGGTTTACAAAAATATGTGAAATAACATTTTGGGAAATCCGATAAATTCGGAAAATTGAGGCAAACATTTTCGAAAATTTTAAGGTAACGTTGTTGGTTTCGTGCAATTTTTGTAAACCCTAAAAAATTACAAAAATTTGCAAAATATGTGAAATAAAATTTTGGGAAATTAGCCGAAAATCCGATGAATTCGGAAAATTGAGGCAAACATTTTCAAAAATTTTAAGGTAACGTTTGTTGCGCAGCGTTGAATTGAGTGGTAATTAGCATTATCGGCTGGCTTTCGATTCCCGGGTCGGTTAGCTTCGATTGTGGTTTTTCATGGTTTCCCACAATTCCTTCAGATATTAAATCGGCCATGACAGTCTTCCTATCCCATCATTCTTTTCAAGGTCCCAAATATGGGAAATTGTGGGGTCCATTATGACCCCAGACTTATAGTTTTAACTTAATTTGCATAATGGTACCATGTGTGACTGTATAGGGTAAAGATATCATGGAATCATAGAAATTCAGAATACTGAAAGGATTGATCAAATATGGGAATTGAAGTTGAAGTTATCTGTATATAGTGTAAATCGTTTCACGTTTCGCATTACTGGCCCACATATATTTCCATCAAAAGTTTGTTATTTTATAGCATTTGGTTTCTTGAAATTTCAATTTGGTCCATTAAATTAATGAACCAAAATTGAAAATTGAAAACTTTTAGAAATGAACTAGAATAGCAGGAATCCCAGCCGTCCTGTAAATCCAATATTGTCCTATATTTTCGATGATGTTCTATATTTTCCTATATTTTGATAAAATGTCCTATAAATCCTATATTTTTGTCATATTTCTTTTATAAAAGGGCTGGAAAGAATAAAAAATTTTGGTAAGGGGCTGTTCATTTATTATTCTCTTGACCTATTGTACAAATTTACAAAATTTTACACGTTTTCCTAGTACAAATTTACAAAATTTTCCACGTTTACTGAGTACAAAATTTGCAAAATTTTCCATGTTTTACTACAAATTCGCAATTTTTTCCTTGTTTTCTTATTACAATTTTGTAAAACTTTCCGTGTATTCCTGGTACAAATTTGCAAAATTTTCCGTGTTTGCCTATAGTACAAATTTGCAAAATTTTCCATGTTATCCTAATACAAATTCGCATATTTTTCCTTGTTTTCCTATTACAAATTTGCAAATTTTTTCGTCTTTTTCGAATACAAATTTGCAAAATTGTCCTATTTTGTCGTATATTTGTCCTATTTTTTGGGGTAAAATGTCCTATAAATCTTATATAGTCAAGCTTAAAAGTAGCTGGAATACCTAGAATAGAAACTTTAAGAAATGAAACTTTTTGATCACCTCTGTATATCTAGATGGTAAGAAATGTCATCAAACTGGTTAGTAGTTTAAACACGATGGGTGTTTCCTAGACGTGTTTAATCTACGCCTTTTCTATTATGGTTCTACTTATTATTTTTAATTAATATTGCAAAATAGATCGAAACCGATAGCCATTTTTATTTTTTGTAATTGTTGTTGTTGTTACTTCTAGTCTGAGTTATGCGTCTAGAAAAACCGTGATCTGAATTGAAATTACGTTTATTAATTCGGTTTGATTTTTTTTGTTTTTGTTTCTGGTTCTTGTAATTTCGATTACTGTGATTTTTGAAACAGAACTAATGCAATTTGATCGTCGATTAATTCTTTAATGCAGACACGCATTTTCTTATCATCGTCTGCTTCACCAAAATTTCATTCATGTTTTCCCCCCATTTTTTTTTTTTTTTTTTTTTTTTGCTAGGCTTATTTTCCGCGCATGCGCTGTTTGTCGATACTATATATCGATCGCAGTTTTTTTTAGAAGATTAGTTGCTGCTTTTGCCACTGGAGGGCGCTGCTTTCCCGCAGTGTGAAAAAGCTTGAGGACCCTTCATTGTTTGAGAGGGAGAGTAGGCTTTTTCCTATAATTTCCAGACTTTGTATACATGTATTTCGAGTTTAGTTTTAGGAAATATTTGTATACTGCAGTATATCGTATACATTGTTTGGACATTTGTGCATTTCCAATATATTGGGAAATTTATAGCTGGTGTTACTATTGCTAAGGAATTTTTAAGAAAATTTTCTATTTTTATAAAACTTATAAATTTTTATTACACTGACCCATGTTTTCATATTTTTGTAAAAAAAAGTCTTAGATGTATATATGTAATTGGGAAATTTATAGCTCGTTTTACTATTTTTAAGAAAACGTTCTATTTGTATAAAATTTAAAAATTCTTATTACACTGACCCATGTTTTTTTTAAAAATTCTTATTACACTGAGCCATGTTTTCGTATTTAAAAAAAGTCTTATATATGTAATTGAGAAATTTATAGCTGGTGTTACTATTTCTAAGGAATTTTTAAGAACACTTTCTATTTTTATAAAACTTAAATATTCTTGTTATACTGACCCATGTTTTTTAAAAAAAAATTATTACACTGACCCATGTTTTCATATTTTTGTAAAAAAAAGTCTTAGATATATGTATGTAATTGGGAAATTTATAGCTGGTGTTACTATTTCTAAGGAATTTTTAAGAACACTTTCTATTTTTATAAAACTTAAGAATTCTTATTACACTGACCCATGTTTTTAAAATTTCTTATAACACTGACCCATGTTTTCATTTATTATTATTTTTTTTTCAAAAAAAGTCCTATAAAGTGGTCCGATTGTTTGAAGAAAATAACTTGAATAACCGAGTAGGCTTATCGAAGGGTGACGTCATTCGGGCACTGCCCCTCAGCAGGTGTCGCTACTGACCATTAGACGAACAATTGTTTACGAAGCTGGCATTCATGGGTTGTCCAGCAGCAGTTGAGTGTAAACTATTTTCGTTGAGGTCAGCTCTGTGTTTACGAGGTCTCCCCCTGGTGATATATGGGATCTTTGGCCACTGGTCAAGCTGACCTTGTCCACTTGCCTGGTCACTTTTATCGGCTACCTCCTTTTTTCTATTTTTCCCTTCCTCCCCTGTGGGAAAGGGACAGCTCCTTACCGTTCATCAGTGTCCCCTCCGACTGCATTGTCCAGTGTCATCTAGGGCATTCATAATATGCAAATTAGCGAGTTGGCGACCAAAGGGGGGGAAGGGCAACTTGTTAGGGGAATGATGAACAAAACTTTTGATTGCCAAAAGCCCCTTGCGGAATTTAAGGGGAAGAGTCTTTCTTACAATGCTTTTTTCACAAATCTTTAAGCAGCGTGTGTGTACCTTAGCCTTACCGGAACAAAGGTTTTTGGGTAATAAAAGGAAAACTTATTTCCGAAGGGGACTTAGGGGATCCCTTAGTCACTGTAAATTCGGAGATTAACCAGTTTTAATCTTCTAAGAAAACCCATTAACGAATAGCTTTGATGTCAAAAAATATATTTCTTTGATTTTTATTTATCGTATTGATGTCAGCATTTGCTAAAAGTATGTACTTGTATACAATTTGTACGTGTGCTAAATGTATATACTTTGTATAATTTGCCTAAAAGTTGCATTCACCAACTATATAAGGATGAGTGAAAAACCAATGAAAATGTGACATTGGCAAGAATTGTAAAAAATTGTAGAAAACCAGCGATAAAAACCTGATTAAAATTGATCTTTTACCAAGTAAGTCAGTGAAAGCAAATTATAAACACAACCAAAAATTCGTAGAAAATTCATCTTTTGTGATTAACCAAATAAAAACAAATCTGGAAGTATGATATTGAGTGCAATATTGAACGAAATTAAACCGTAATTATCACGTTGACATTACGTGGAATAAAGTTGCAGGGTCCTCCAGATCTGGAAAACCTAGCTGGAAAAGTCAGGGAACTTGAAAATGACCTGGGAAAGTCAGAGAAAAATGGTTTATTTTGAAAAAGTCAAGGAAATTCAACGCAGTCATGGCGATCCAAAATTAATAGATCTACACGGTTGGCTCAGCACCTATTTTCCGAAAAGAAATTTGCAAAAAAAGTCCACATTTTCGGAGTACAGATTTGCAAAATTGTACACGTTTTCCATGTACAAATTTGCTCAATTTTCCACTTTTTCTGAGTTGAATTTGCAAAATGTTGCACGTTTCCGAGTACTAATTTTTCACATTTTCCGAAGACAAAAAAAATCACTTTCACACAGAAGAAAACAATGCAACTATATCGGGATTCGTAGAAAATAGCGTTAAGTAAAATTAAGGTATACGATAAATATAAGTGGACAGTGGAAAAACAACCCGAAGAAACTGATAACTAAAAAATTCAAGAACTAAACTAACAAAATAAGATTTAAGAAACTAACACAAAAAAATTGTAAGAAACTACCAAACAAATTCAATGAAACTACCAAAAAAATTCAAGAAACTTAACAGAAAAATTAAGAAACTACTAACAACAAAAATCATTTGAAAAACGTAAAAATAGCAATATTCCTATGTACAGGGATACGAATCAAGTGCAAATTTATTTACGACTAAATTCAAGAAACTAACCAAAAAAAAAAAAAAAACTCAAGAAACTAACAACAAAATCTCAAGAATTAAACTAACAAAACAAATTCAAGAAACTAACACAAAAATTAAGAAACTACCAACAACAAAAATAGCAATAATCTTATTTACTGGGATAGCCTACTAATCAAGTGCAAATTTATTTACGACTAAATTCAAGAAACTAATCAAGTGCAAATTTATTTACGACTAAATGCAAGAAACTAACAAAAAATAAAAAAACTCAAGAAACTAACAACAAAATCTCAAGAATTAAACTAACAAAACAAATTCAAGAAACTAACATAAAAATTAAAAAACTATACCAACAACAAAAATCATTTAAAAAAAACGCAAAAAACAGCAATATTCTTACGTACCGGGCTATACGAAACAATTGCAATCACTTCTATAAAAAGTAAAAAAAAAAAATACCGTAAATCTGAGTATAGCGCGATAACGTTACGGTATTCCAAAATAGCGTGCTCGTGAATCCCGCTAATTCCACGCTAACGTTACGCGACCCGCTAAAGTATACGGTATATTCCAAAAGGAGAATCCCGGTATTCCGGCTTGGCTTGGATGCCGCTGAAGGTGTCTCATTAGCGGCACGCTATTCTTCCGTTTTTCCGCGCATGCTTCCCGGAGAGAGCTAGCTAGCTAGCGTTTCGAGCTGATCGTGAATCGTGGCGCCTCTCGTGCCTATTTCCCTACCAATGGCACGAAGATGAAGCCGAAGCAGCCATTAATTACGCACTGTTTTCCCCGCGCGTACAAGCCAGGCTTTGATTGGCTCCTAGCGTTTATGCCCGATGATTAAGGGGGAGTCGCCCCCTTGCGCCCCCTTCGCAGCTCTCGACTAGGATGCAACCATCAATCGGACTGCCGACTCCGAAGCGCGAACAACGCGCCTAGCGAGGGCGGTAACGACTAAAAAAGGAGGCAAACAAACGCTCATTCAGATCGGAGATCTAGCTCTTATACACGCAGGATCGTTATACGTGCAGATGCAACCAGCAGCTACTTTTACGTGCACTGGATTTACTACAGCCATCACGATCACCGGATAAAAAAAAGATCGTCAACTGACACGAGGTTGGATCGTGCTAGATCGAGATCGTATTTTAAAATAATAGCGTTGATCGTCTAGAGACGACTTTGATCGGCTACATCGGCTACCCGTCCTGCAGAGACCGTGTCATCGGAATATTGTTCCCACTGGAATATTTTTTTGTTATATCGGATCCAGATCCAGATCAAGATCCTGATCGTCGATGGAATGTGCAGGACGCGATGTTCGGATACTGCTGCTGTGAATAGATCGGCTACGGACCCTGCTGTTGTAGTGTGCATCGTTTTGTTTGGTGCCAGTTTTATGCGAAAAAAAGGCTACGAATGGAGAAAGTTTCGCGATTCGGGAACCAACATTGTATGAGCGACAATATTCAAGGTATAGAAACCCCTGTTTAACTAACTAGGTGCATGTATTTTCTGTTTTTAAGGTTGTTTTTTTAGGGTAATTTCCCCGGGAAAATTTTAGCGATTTTCCCCGAAAATTAGGGGAAAATTGTATAGCTATTTCCTTGAAATAGTTGAGAAAAGTTGAGCGATTTCCCCCAAAATTTTAGTTTTAGCCAGCTATTATATAGCGTTAGTGGTTGAGGGATTTCAGCTGTAGGATCAGCTGGAAGGATACGGCGCCCCAGCTAACGGGGTTTCCGTTTCTACCTGCCCCAACCTGCAGCGCCACCTATAGGCACGATCACGAATTTTTCGGGCACGTGTCCCTATGACCACGTGCGCGACGGGGGGTCGGGGTCACGGACGGGGTCACGCAATGGTCCTTTTTTGCGTGACTTGAGTCCCGATTTGTTTGGGAAACTGTCCGTGGGGGCGATTGACGACTATGTTTTAGCACGTATTTAGTGCCCAAAATTTAGACAAATTTAAGGGAGTTTGGTTGCAATTTTACGGTAAAAATTTAACGGATGTTTTAACGTATACGTGCATGGTTGAGGTTGTTTATTATAAAAGTGGATCAAAATCGTGAGGCCATCACGGACTATGTTTTGTCACATAGTGCCCAAAATTTAGACAAATTTGAGGTTTTTTTTTCCGAATTTTACGGTATTTTTACCGTAAACGGATAACGGATGTTTTAACGTATACGTACGTGAGGTTGTTTATAGTATAAAAGTTGTCTAAATCGTGAGGCCATGGCATCACGTACTGTTTTGTCACATATAGTGCCCAAAATTTAGACAAATTTGAGGTTTTTTCCCAATTTTACGGTAAAAATTTAAAGTAAATTTAGCGGATGTTTTAACGTAAGTCCGTAAAGATGTTTAGCGTAAAAGTGGTTTCTAAATATTTCGAAAACGCAGATTTTTTTTAGTAAAATCTGACTCACATTTTATAAAGGCTTACGATAATGATGATTATAATAAAGAGCTGTTAAGTTGGTTCGTGTTGCGTGGGTGTTCGTTAACGTTATCTGGCCATTAAAAAGTTGTTAATGCGCGTTTACGACTGCATGAAATTGGGTCCGAATTGGCGTGTATTTTTATTGTCCGATTAACGTTAATATTACACCTAGTTTCGCAACTGAGGCTGAATTAAGACTATATTGGGTGTATTTATAGTTAATGATTGTTTAATAAAATTTGGAACACGTATAGAGTAATTCCTGATTAAAATGCAGAGCATGTCCCGTATTTAACTAGAGTTATTTACATGTAATTCAGAATTAAGTCCTTAATTCATCAGGTTTTTTTTTTATAAAATTCCGTATGTTTTTGTGTTTATATCAGTAAATTTTATGGAAAAAATTCGGCTTTTATTTTTCGTTTAGGGGCAAATTTATAGGCATTATTTTCAAAATTTTCCAATTTGAAATTATGTAATTTCTACGGAAATATGAACTATTTGTTTAATTTCGAAATTGTGCGAATTTCGAAAAGAAAACCGCATTTTTATTGTTTAAGGGCCCTAAATTTGGGTTTTCCTAATTTGCATATATGTATAGAAGCCCTTACTTATATAGCTATATGGTACAGGTGTAAATGCCCTTTGCGTAAATGCAAGCCCCTAATTTGCATGCGTAATTAGCATATGCAAGTAATTAAGTATTAATATATGCGCATTTTACATCTTAATCGAAATTTCCAAAAATAAAATTTTTCGTTACAGTACTTAAAATTTTAAATATTAAACAGGATTCGCTAATGTAATTTTAACATCTTTTTATAATTCGATTATATGTATTTTTAAAAAAAACATTCTTATGAAATTGGTCCATGAATGGATTTTGCATTTTTGATATAAATTTGATATCAATTTTGATCTCGATGTTTTGATATTTCAATTTTTTTACGAAATATTGTTTAGGTATATTTTAGGCTTAATTACGCGATACTATAAACTTTAATTATCCCTTTGTCCGATATGCATGTTCCGTATCACGGACATAATGCTGACCACTTCCATTTACCTGCATGCATGTAGTTGAGACCAGTCATGCATGCATGGACATGCATACTTAACCAATATCTTATTAATGTTATATCCAATGGGCATGTTGATTATAAACATACATGCAAACGTAATTTTACCCATAGAATTTAAAATTCCCCAATTAATATTTTTTTAATATAAAAATTTGGCAAATGTTTTTTCGTGTATATACAAAATGGCGATTTTACACCCAACTTTATTCGGGTGTATTCGCGAGGGGATACAACCCCTCCCGATATCACATTACTTGACTTTTTCCGTCGCATAGCGCCCCCTAGCGGGTCATTGCGGAACAAGGGAGCCAAGTATATACGTTAATTCGCTAGATGGACCTTACGTATTTGCATGGGTTTTAATAGCTTTCTTTTATAATTTTCTAATTACATTCGGGGGTCCTTCATTAATCGGTAGCGACACCTGCGGTGTGATATCCAGTTATTAAAAGTTATTAAAATATCGATTAAAAAAGGACCAAAATTGATGAAAATGATGCATTAATAGCATTAATATATAGGTGTTTTTTGGTGGTTTTTTTTTCCCCGAAAATTGATCGATATTTATCTATAGGAAGAAGGGATCATTTGATAATAATTAGCTAGCAGACTGATTTTTATGAATTTTAAGATCGCTTGCCAACCAAAGGAAAAGACTAACGAAAAATCGATTGGAAGAAAATGAGGGTGAAAAAAGACACGTTTTTGTGGCTTTTGCTCATCTTTATTTTCAGATATAATAAATTGCGAATTTAGCATTTGGACCTTTTAATGAGGAGAGGCCAAACGGTATAGATCATGACGCTAAATAATCCAACATGATTTCAATCATGATGCATGCATGTCGGGCTCATTAATGGAAACTCAAAAGCCATTATTTGCAATACTTTTAATTTGACTGCATGGATCTTTTTATTTTTCTGTATAGTTTTTACGTATGTTGAACGGATGCATCAACCTAAATTAAGTTTATTTAATCATCGAGTAATTATGAAGTTAATTGCGCGAAATAGGAGTGTTTTAATTGCCGATTATATGCTTTTAATTTGACTGTATATATGGCATATTTTTATTTTTGTTTTGAGTACTTTGAACGGATGCACCAACCAACTGTAAATTAAGTTTATCTAATCATCGAGTAGGAGTATTTTAATCGCCGATTATATACTTTTAATTTGACTGTATATATGGCATATTTTTTATTTTTGTTTATTGTTTGAGTATAGGCCTACGTTGAACGGATGCACCAACCAACTGTAAATTAAGTTTTATCTAATCATCGAATAACTATATGAAGTAAATTGCGCGAAATAGGAGTGTTTTAATTGCCGATTACTTTTAATTTCACTGTATATATATATTTGGCATATTTTTTATTTTTGTTTATTGTTTGAGTACGTTTAACGGATGCACCAACCAACTGTAAATTAAGTTTATCTAATCATCGAATAACTATGACGTAAATTGCGCGAAACATATGTTTTAATCGCCGATTATATACTTTTAATTTGACTGTATATATGGCATATTTTTTATTTTTGTTTATTGTTTGAGTACGTTGAACGGGTGCACCAACCAACTGTAAATTAAGTTTATCTAATCATCGAATAACTATGACGTAAAGGGCGCGAAATAGGAATGTTTTAATCGCCGATTATATACATTTGATTTGACTGTACAGTATATGGCATATTTTTATTTTTTGTTTATTGTTTGAGTATACGTTGAACGGATGCACCAACTAACTGTAAATTAAGTTTATCTAATCATCGAATAACTATGACGGAAAGTGCGCGAAATAGGAGTACTTTAATCGCCGATTATACACTGTATATACTTATATTTCGTTAATTGCTCGTTGTTTGGCACTTCATTACAGCATAACTTTATGTGTATATACTTTTTTTTAAAAATGTTACATAGATATTTCAACTTTTGATGTAGTCTGCATGTGATGTACACAAAGTTTCTCACAAAAGTTTTCTTAATCGTCGATTACGCGATTGCTGATATAAAAATATATGTTATGCTCATGCAGATCAGCAATTACAAAATTATATTTTATGCTCAGATTAGATGCCTTGTTTATTTCATATTAAAAAATAATAATTTGTAATGATATACCTGCGCCAGATTCAGTTTGATTTAATCATCCGATTTAATCATTTTTTTTAATTTATAAAAAATTAAGGTCTTGTGGGGTATATTTCATCGTTGACTGCATGATGTAATATTAATTTAATCATGTATAAATCGAAATTGTCCAGTGAATTTTTTGTAAATTACCCATGAAATTATAATTGTTAATGGCTACTTGGATCAACAATTCCCTTTGTTTTAATTTAAAATACTGTAATTAAAAGCCATAAATTCGAAAATGGGTCAAAACTTATTTGATTCATAATCAGTTTTATGAATTTTCCACCAGATCTACATCTACAGATAATACATTACTTTTTATACACTAATTTCGTGCACGTTTTTTACACGTTGAATTAAGGATGTCCGCTAGCAATTAGTACGAGCAAATTCACTGACAATTTAAGTATTGATTCCTCGAAATCTACCTTAATTAGTGCATGCAGGTTGCAATTGCAAAAATTTTGGATTTGTTCATGTAACGAGGCGATTACTGGTCACGCTCAAATTTTAAATATATTCGTAATCGTTGATTTTAAATGAAATTTCGTATGCGTGATAAGCCTACTTCCTCTGCCCTTGCCTGGGTTACTAAGCTATAAATCTACTGATTTTTTTGGTTTTTTTTAAACTAAATAATCGCTATTTTAACACGTGTGTATCCATTAGTATAGCTATTACGATTCAGCGAAATTCAGTGAAACAATTGGTCTAACTTTGTTGTTTTTTGTTATTTGCAATGATTTCGGAAATACGCCATATCCATCCTCGTTTGTTTCTGCTCATTGCAAACACAATAGTTAAATATAATTTCCAACTTTGTGTTTTGTTCATTCTTTGTCTACATTCGTTTTTTTTTTCCACTAAAAATATACGTCATTGAAGAGACCTTGTTTTTAGCTGAAAATATGCTTCGTTTTCTACTTATCATTTCACGGCTATTTTAAATTGAACTTGGTGACTAAATACGACTTAAGACACCTTGATATCTTTCGATATGCTGTTTACTTTTTAATTTATAATGACTTCTTGGTACATGTTTATTGATT
>JAQGBX010003955.1:0-16208 GCA_034698745.1 Megaphyllum sjaelandicum | reverse complement strand
AAGTGACCAGATAACGGATGAGTCACGTTACATCTTGCTTTAACCCTCGGACATGATGATTCTGTACTTTTTTGGTTTTGTGTTTTTTTTTGTGGTCATTATTTTAATTTAATTTAGGCATTCTTTGTATAGTGACCAACATAGCATTTTTATTTAAGGGTCACTCTTAACAGATTTTACTGTATACTCATTTCAAGTCCCCGTCCTATAAACTATGGACGAATAATGTTCATTTCTTCCACTTTTACAAGGTTCCCCCAAAAATTTCCTTTTCAACTTCCCTGACTTTTACAGGTTTTAAAAAAAATTCCCTTACCGATGACAACGTAAAAAAAATTGACGTTTTCGACAATTGACACTGGAAAATATTTTTTTTAAAATTTAATAACGACAATTTTGAAAATTAAGATATACTTTTTTTTTTAAAATTTAAAAAAATTGCGTTGAAAATTTTTTTAAAATGGGGAAATTTTGTATTCGGAATATATATGTTGAAAATTTGCGTTGGAAAAAGTGGGAAATTTTGCAATTTATTCCTCGGAAAATAATTTGTACACAGAAAAACGTGGAAAATTGTAAATTTGTACATGGAAAACGTGGAAAATCTTGCAAATCTGTACTCCGAAAAAGTGGAAATTTTCTTCAAATTTCTACTCGAAAAATGGGCCCTGAATTTCCTTGACTTTTTCAAAATAAGCCATGCACATCCTTTCCGGACGAAAATTTTTCCAGACATTTTCAAATTCCCTGACTTCCAGGTTTCCCAGATCTGGGGAACCTTGTTTTAAGACGAATTTCGAATTGGAATAGTACGAACGTACTAGCTAAAACGAATGAATTTTCGAGTTCCCGAGGCATTCGCGCTACGTTCTACTTTGAAATTTCGTCCAAACTAAGGTGATCGAATTAAGCGGCTTTCGCTGTATTCTAAAACAAAAAATCCATTCGATGTTGAAGCATGCAGTATTTTTATGGCGAATTCCTCTTGTCCAAAAAGAATACACTCGGAGCACTCGAGTGTACACTCGGGTACTCCCGGAGTACCCTGGAGTACCCTGGAGTACACTCGGAGTACCCAAGTGTACACTAGGGCACTCCGAGGTTACTCTTTTTGGACAAGTGGAAATCGCCATTACGTTCGAAGCGCCATCCGTGGCGCGTGCGGATGGCCGTTGGCGATCTGACGTAAGGTCATCCCAACAACAAACAGGCAGGGAAGAAAAAGAGAGAGTAGGTCAGTAGATAATCGGTGGTCAAGCGAGGTTCCAATGATCGAGCACCAACAAAAGGGTCAGTCTCGGGGCCAAAAACGACGGGGGGGCTACTCGATGACCGAGAAGAAAAAGAAGAAGAGGTGACCAAACAAACCGCCCATGATCGCATGCTGGACATTATGCGAAAAGTCATTTTGTGGTCGACTAACTCGTTAATGGGGCATTAAGTGGTCAAGAGGGAGGATCAAGTGGC
Source organism: Megaphyllum sjaelandicum (assembly GCA_034698745.1). Taxonomy (NCBI): domain Eukaryota; kingdom Metazoa; phylum Arthropoda; class Diplopoda; order Julida; family Julidae; genus Megaphyllum; species Megaphyllum sjaelandicum. Next base: position 14,741 of record JAQGBX010003955.1, on the reverse strand, counting down.
TCACTTGGCTATAGAGGACAAAGGTTTACGACTCTTGAAGCTCTGGGAGGGGAGGAGGGGAAAATGACCCCCGAGATGACCAGCGGCCTCTCAGACAGACAGACAGACAAACAACGAATTGAAACGTCTGGACCTATTTGTCAAAAGAGGGGAGAAAACTAAAGTTTAGGCCAAGTGCGTTCATCGGCTATGATCCACTTCCGGACAAGTTTTTTTTTTTTCTTCTTTGATTTTTCCAAAAATTCGGACGCAGCATTCGAACCGCGTTTAAATTTAGTCGATAAATTTGAAAAATTGGGATGGTTCTGCTATTCAAAGGACGTGCAATGAAACCTTGAAAAGTGACCACCTGTTTATGTTGACCACTTTTTAGTGTTTTGTATTTTCTGGTGTACATTCCCTTCATAAAAATTCTCTGTATGATAGTGACCAGCACCAGTGACCACTTGTCTATTGTGTACAGTGACCAGTGTGTGTTGTCTTTTTTGCAATTTTGACATTACCAATGTACCTGAAAAAAGTGACCAGATAACGGACGAGTCACGTTACATCTTGCTTTGAACCTCGGACACGATGATTCTGTACTTTTTTGGTTTTGTGGTTGTTTAACTACATGTACGTGTATCACAGTCTGCGTGTATAAGTGCAGTGTAATGTTCATTATTTTTAATTTAATTCGGGCATTCTTTGTATAGTGACCACCTGTGTACAGCGACCAACATTGCATTTTATTTGGTGGTCACTCTTAACAGGTTAAAGTTCGTTTAAACTAAACGTAGCGCTAATGCGAATGTGCGAGATTTTACGTGGAATGTTTCACCTAGCACAACGCATGCGGTGGCGCCACCGAGCACGGCAGCACGCTGATATCAGCGTTCATCGTGCACCCCGAAGCTGGAAACAAGAAGCTGAAAACAACGCGAAAGAAGCTGAAAGAAGAGCAAGTCGAAAGTAAGCATTCAGTGTGTTCTCATGCACCCTTTAACGAAAAAAGTAACATTATTCATCCATACACTATAGTACTGTATAGCAATGTGGTAAATTTTTTGCAACTTTCTACTCGGAAAATGGACCCTGAGCTAACCTCGTAGAAGTATTAATTTTGGATCGCCATGACTGCGTTGAACTTCCCTGACTTTTCCAGATCTGGGGGAACCCTGTAATAGTGATGAAACCCCTGGTGGACATTCGCAGAGTGGCACCTCGTTGCTGATACGCTACAGGAAGGAGGACGAGCGTGTCGGAAGTCATTTCCTCTTTGGGGATCATCTTCAGAAAACCTCCATTTACTGACTGTATACAAACACGCGTAGAGGGCGCAAATTGACTTCAACTTCCATACAAATTTTAAGTAGAAATTCGGGGTTTTTCACCAAAAAACCTCGAAAAGGTACCTCGATTGAAAAAGGTGGTGGGTGACCCCTTGACCTCAACCTCCCGCGAGTCAAAAGACGTTTCTGTATGCGAGTATATAAGAGGACCCCCTTTTAAAGGGGGCCCCCGAGTATAGAAAATAAGTGACAATGGCGCTCGCGCACGCGGGGACAAAAATTCCGATTTTGGGGTAAAAAGAGGGTTTTTTTCCCCCAAAAAAAAGAAAAATCGGGGGCAACAATGGGCCACGCGTGAAAATACCATCGTCTATTATTATTTTCATCCCAAATAATACCAAAAAAAATGGCGGATTTGAGGAAAGTAAGTCGAAATGGCCAACACCGCCAGAGGGGGCGAGAGGGTAGGGGGGAATAGCGAGCGAGGTCAAAGGGCGGTCGAAAAATGGTCGAAAAACAGCGATTATACCCTCATTTTATTTTCACAAAGAATCCGCAACTATACAAAATGGCGTTTACAATAGGACGGGGGAGCTTCTATATGCTGCATCGACACGCGACCTAAAACTTACACCTGTTAAATCTGGCCGCGACATGGTTGAGAAGGCACCCTTCTCAGCCATTGCGGCCAGATTTAACAGGTGTAAATTTATCGTATTTCATGGTATAGATCCGAGGAAAAAGGGGGGGTTCGTGAAGGGGGAGTACCGGTATGCTAATCCGTCCTTAACGTTATGCGTCAATTCATTTCGCGGATATAATCCAGGGTTCTCCCACAAACTTCATATTCAACTTCCCTGACTTTTCCAGGTTTTTAAAAAAAATTCCCTGACCAATGACAACGAGAAAAATTGACATGTTTCCAAAAATTGACACTGGAAAATATTTTTTTTAAAAAAATTTACTAACGACAGTTTTGAAAATTAACAGACATTTTTTTAAATTTAGAAAAATTGAATGAAACATTTTTAATATGGAAAAATTTTTGTATTCAGAAAATGTTAAAAATATGTGCTCGGTAAAAGTGGAGAATTTTGCAATTTTGCAACATGTCCTCGGAAAATGTGGAAAATTGGTAGTCGGAAAACCTAGAGAATTTTGAAAATTTGTTCACATAAAACGTGTAAAATTTTGCAAATTTCTATTCGGAAAACGTGGAAAAATTTTAAAAATTTCTATAATTTGGAAAACGTAGAAAATTTTGCGAATTTGCACTCGGAAAACGTGAAAAATTTTGGACATTTGTACTCGGAAAACGTGGAAAATTTTGTAAATTTCCACTCGGAAAATTGGCCCTGAGCTAACCTTGTATAGAAGTATTAATTTTGGATCGCCATGACTGCGTCGAATTTCCCTGACTTTTTCAAAATAAACCATTCTTCCCTGACTTTTCCAGTTTTCCAGGTCTGAAGGAACCCTGCATATTCATGATTTTTTAACATTTACTATAATGACAATTGTGAATTTTTTTCAAAAGTATATAAAGCGAGAAATTATTTTCGTAAATATATCCTATACATTTATAGGTATTAATTTTGAAGCGTGATAACATTGAAACATTGAATTTCCCTGACTTGTCCAGGTTTCAAAACCATTCCCCTGCATGACCAATGACAATGTCAAAAATTGACATATATAATACAATACGCCAATGTCCTCCCATGATTTAGCCAAATCGACACAGGACAATATTTTGCAATATTTACTAAAAGACAATTTTGAATTTTTTAGCATGAACAAATTTTGAAAATTAAACAATTTTGTATTCGGAAAATGTAGAAAGTTTTGCAAAACTGTATTCGGAAAATGTTGAAAAGTTGTGCTTGAAAAAGGCTGGGAATCTTTTAAATTTGTAATTACGAAGAATTTGAAAATTTTGCAAATTTGTCCTCAGATACTGTTGTAAAATTTGTACTGAGAAAATTTTAAAAAAATTGCAAACCACGTACAGTGTAGAAGCATGCATTACGCGTAATTTTGGATCTTGACATTATGTAGTAAAACCTGGAAAAGTGACCACCTTTGAATGGTGACCACCTGTTTATCTTGACCACTTTTTAGTGTATTATTTTTTTCTAGTGTACAATTCCATGCAAATTTTCTGTAAAGCGACCAGTGACCACCTGTCTATACTGTGCACAGTGACCAGAGCGTGTTGTCTTTTTTGCAATTATTACATTGGCAATGTATACCTTAAAAAGGGACCAGATAACGGATAAGTCACGTTACATCTTGCTTTAACCCTTGAACATGAACATTGAACAGTCTATACATGTATAAGCGCATGCAGTGTACATGTTGACTATTTTAATTTAATTTAGGTATTCTTTGTATAGTGACCACCTGTGTATACAGTGACCAACATATCATTGTTTTTGGTGTTCACTCTTAACAGATGACCATGCACCTTAACAATTTCCCTGACTTTTCCAAAATAAGTCATTTTTCCCTGACTTTTTCGGACATTATCAAGTTCCCAGACCTTTCCAGCTTTTCCAGGTCGGTATACACCATCACATGAAGAGTCAACCCGCGAGCTTTATCACAATGACCATCTAATGGTCAGCGATGCAAGAATTTGAAATTGCGAGTATCTGACCATCGCCGGGGAAACAGTATACTATAGAGAACAATAGCAATTATTCTCCTAAACCCCCTCCCCAAATTGGGCGTAATTATATCAGAAGCAGTCGGTGTTAATCGGCTTAAACAATGCGCCCTTTTATAAATAGGGACGGCTCATAAATAACCGCCTTTATTAGGCTTAACCAAGCACCCCGAGTAGGGGGGTATTATATATATAATTACTCTCCTCCCCTCCCTCCTTTCTAACATCAAACCTGTTATTAAATATATATGAAACTCTCGATAAATAAAATGAATTACTGCTTCCATATACATTCATCGTTCAAAGATACACATAACAGCCGCTTAATTCGATCACGTTGCTCGCGGCAATTTCGACTGAAATAAGCGGCTGAGCGAAATAAACGATAAACGTAAAAAAACACGCTAAACATTAATCGAGATTAACCCAAAATGATTTGTTCCATGTTTTAAAAATATAGTGAAACCTGTTAAGTGATCACCAAAAAAAATTCTATGTTGGTCACCGTATATACGCAGGTGGTCACTATACAAAGAATGCCTGAATTAAGTTAAAATAATGAACATGTACACTGATATATTACGTGTATAGACTGTAATACACGTATAGTAAAAAACCACAAAACCAAAAAAGTACAGAATCATCATGTCCAAGGGCTAAAGCAAGATGTAAAGCGACTCATCCGTTATCTATAGTATCTGGTCACTTTTTAAGGTATACACCGGTCACTATACAGAGAATTTTTATGAAGGCAATGTACACTATAGAAAAAACAATACACTAATGGCGCATTCGATCGTCCCTATGTGCAGTGCCTAACCAGTGTAATAAGCAGACTATATATGTATACGTGTCTTTTTTTGTCTAGTGCATCCTGGAATAACGTCATCGGTGTATTGCATCAGATTTTTTCGGTCGAACAGGCGAGTGCAAATCGTCTGCCTAAGCAGCGACAATTTCGAAAAGAACCAATTCAGGAAAGAACAGCAGAGGAATTTGAAGAAAAGCAGACGAAATATTATCCGCCATGTTGGATGCTCCGACTACACCGACTGCATTTCTTAACCGATCGAACAGCCCATTAGAGTGCACCGACTTCCAGCAAGTATACACCATGGACCGATCGAATGAAACCGCAGTGTAGAAACGTACACTATAGTGTACTCTTTTTGGACCGATCGAATGCGCTATAAAAAGTGGTCAGCATAAACAGGAGGTCACCACCATTCAAAGGTGTTTACGTTTCCATGTTTTACTGTATCAGGGTTCCCCCAGAAATTTCATTTTAAACTTTCCTGACTTTTCCAGGTTTCAAAAATTGACATTTTCCAAAATGTACACTGATTTTTTTTTTAAATTCACTAACGACAATTTTGAAAATTTACATAGAATTAAATTTTTTTTAATTTGAAAAAAAAATTTCTATGTAAATTTTCACAAAATTTTGAAAATGGTAACATTTTGTATTTGAAAAATCTTGAAAATTTGTGCTCGGAAAACCAACAGAATTTTGAAAATTTGTACTCGGAAAACGTGGACAATTTTTCAAATTTTACTGTAACTCGGAAAACGTGGACAATTTTGCAAATTTGTACTCGGAAAACGTGGACAATTTTGCTAATTTGAACTCGCAAAACGTGGAAAATTTTTCAAATTTGCGCTCCGAAAATATGGACAATTTTTGCACATTTCTACTCGGAAAATGGGTCCTGAGTTAATCTCGTAGAAGTATTAATTGTGGATCGCCGTGACTGCGTCGAATTTCCTTGACTTTTTCAGGTCACTAACTTCCCAGACTTTTCCAGGTTTTCCAGGTGTGGGGGAATCCTGCGAGGAATCTGAGCGTGTCCAAGCCTGCATTAATTGATACACGCATCTTCCATTCGCTGGTTCTCTCAAAGCGAGCTTGTGTTGAATTTCCCACACTCTTCATCTTTCCCGAATAAGCCTCGCAGTGGACGTTCAATAACCCTTCTAGTCCCTTTTGAACCCCCTGCACTTTTATTAATTCATGTCCTCGCGTATTGAACACGACGTTGGAAGACGAGTGAACATCCGTTTTATGAGCGAGGGTGAAGAGGTGCTCCATCCCAAAACGCCCAGAGCTGCTTTTAACCCTTTCGCCTGCCTGCATTTTTCGTTATCTATAAATCTTGCATTTTTGTAAAAGCAGTTTCCATGCAGTTCCCCCGTCCGAGGGTATGGACGAACCTTGTTAATTTATTCGTTCGGATGACCGATTCCTAATTCGGATATTACGAATGTTGGGCTATAATTAACGAATTTTCGAGTTTCCGAGCATTCGCGGTATACGTGCATGCATAGGGTCCCCCCAGACATGGAATACCTGGAAAAGTCAGGGAACTTGAGAATGATCTGAAAAAGTCAGGGAAGAATGATTTATTTTGAAAAAGTCAGGGAAATTCAACGCGGTGATGGCGAGCCGAAAGTATAGAAATTGCGAAAATTTTCCACATTTTCGGAGTACATTGGCAAAACTTGCCACGTTTTCCATGTAAATTTTTTTACAATTTTCCCCGTTTTCCGAGTATTAATTTGCAAAATTTTCCACGTTTTCGAAGTACACATTTTCAAAATTCTCTAGGTTTTCCGAGTACAATAATTTTCCACATTTTCCGAAAACAAAATTGCTAAATTTCCCACTTTTTCAGGGTACCAATTTGCAAAATGTTACACGTTTTCCCAGTGGCAGTAGAAATTTTCAACAATTTTCACGTTTTCTGAGTACAAGTTAGCAAAATTGTGCACGTTTCCCGTGCATAAATTTTTAACATTTTCCGAATACAAAATTTTCCCATTATAAAAAAAATTCATGCAATTTTGTTAAAGTTTTTTTTTTAAAAATTGTATGTTTATTTTCAAAATTGCCGTTAATAAATTTAAAAAAAAATATTTTTAGTATACATTTTTGAGATGCTAATGCGCATGCGCGAGGTTTTAGCGGAATGTTTCACCTAGCACAACGCATGCAGTGGCGCCACCGAGCACACTGACCATCACGCTGATATTAGCGTTCATTGTGCGCCCCAAAGCTGGTAACAAGAAGATGAAAACAAGCACGAAAAAAAGCTGGAAAAAGCACGTCGAAAATACACAATCACTGTGTTCTCACCAATACGGTATATATAGAGGTTCTAGCACTGTTTATACAAAAACTCTTAAGTCTGAATTTCTTTTTTTTTTTTTTTTTTTCACAGTTATGTTTGAAATTTCTCCGGGTTAACCTACACTGACGATTACTCGCCTAGCTTCCTTAATAAAACAATTTTAAAAAAATGGCGCGTTTAACGAGCTGATTGATGCATTGCGGGACTCCCGTTTTATTACAAAATGAGGCGTTAATTGATGCATTATTTTGGCGGCGGTCTGTATATATATATACACGAACCAATTATGCAATTTATAGGCGATTGCGGTTGCCCCCTGGTGGCGGTTATACAGTACAATTCAAATAATTTTCAATATACAATAAAACCTTTGAATGGTGACCACTTGTTAATGTATTGTTTTTTCTATACTACATTAGTGTACATTTCCTTCATAAAAATTCTCCGTATAGTGACCAGTGACCACCTGTCTATCGTGTACAGCGACCAGTGCGTGTTGTCTTTTTTGCAATGTTTACATTGGCATTGTACCTTAAAAAGTGAGCAGATAACGGATGAGTCACGTTACATCTTGCTTTAACCCTTGGACATGATGATTCTGTACATTTTTGGTTTTGTGGTTTTTTACTATACTATACAGTCTACGCGTATAAGTGCCGTGCACATGTTCATTATTTTAATTTAATTCAGGCATTATTTGTACAGTGACCACCTGTGTACAGTGACCAACATAGCAATTTTTTTTGGTGGTTACTCTTATCAGGTTTCACTGTACATAAATTTTGGATCGTGACAACAAATCAATAAGATTTTACCGTACATCAACTTTTACTCTCGAAAATGTCTTCTTCGGGGCCTTGAAAAGTTTATAAGATTTTCGGGGTTCTCTTCCCAAGTCCCCTCGTCTATAGAGACTGTCGGAATCGTATTTCCGATCGGCTTCGCCCCCCTCCCCCTTTCGAGAGTGTCCCACGCATCCACGCAGTCCCCCTCCTTTTTTTACCCCCTTCGAGACGCCCCTCGAGTCTGCATTCTCGGACCTCAGACATCCTAAAAAAAGGTCACTCGGCGGGGAAGCCCCCTTAGACCGTATCGACTCCAGTTACTTGGTAGATGTACAAGAAGCGAGCACATGTCCCAACTAAGAATATTTCGTGGGTTCCCATCCCCCGAACTGAGGGTTGTCTAAATCCCTTTTTTTCCCATCATTACTTTTTTATCTGGTCTTCTCGGTTGTATCCTCGTTGTTTTTTTTTCTTAGGGGTTTTTTCAACCCCGTCTGCATGGGGTTCGGTATTTTTGGGAATTTGAAAGATGGTGTATATACGCGGGAAGTTTCCCGGTTTTGTCGGTTACCGAACGATAGGACATGACTCGGACATTAAACGTGTCCCGCATTTCCGCTCCTCAAATGCCCTCAAAAAGTACGAATGTCTTTCGAATTACATGTATTTGTTCATGGTCTTCTTAAGCGTGTTAACACACACAGGAAGCAAACTGAAACTCGGTTTCCGAAACTGAAATTCAGAAATTCTACTTTCCGAATTTGGAGTTTCCATTTTGGGGCCATTCAAAAAGGACGTCCTCATGTGGGTGGGGGGGGGAGGAATAGGTTGAGTCACGGACACAATGTGAATAGGGGGAGGGAGGAAGTATGACCAACTCGGACGTCCACTCGATAAAAATATGCCAAAGAAATTCAGTTCCCTCCAGAACTGTCGATTCCTCCAGTCCTGGAAAACCTGGAAAAGTTAGAGAACTTAAAAGCTCAGGATCCGTTGGCAAACTTTCAAATTTTATCACTACAAATTTACAAAATTTTCATTTTTCTCGAGCATAAACTCGCGAACTTGTCAATCTTTTCAGAGTACAACATTTACGTTTTCAAAGTACAAATCCTCAACATTTTCCACGTTTTCCCAAAATTGTCAATCTTTTCAGAGTACAAAATTTACGTTTTCCCGACGGCAAATTCGCAACATTTTCTATACGTTTCCCCGAGTACATGCAAATCCTCAACATTTTCCACGTTTTCCCCATAAGTATACAAACCTTCAATATTTTCAACAGTTTCCGAGGAAAAATTCTCAAAATTTCCAAACAGATTCCGATTACAAATCGGCAAAATTCTCAACTTTTTCAGAGTATACAAAATTTACGTTTTCCGAGCACAAATTTTCGAAACTTTAAACATTTTCCGAATACAGTCCGTTTAAATAGGTCGTCCTCAAAATTTTTCCAAAGTTGAACTGTCCGCATTGTGTGGGGGGATGAGGAGGGGGGGGAGGCATTCGGTCGTCCCCCCCAAAGCATCCATCCTTCAGAAAGTTTTGGACCTTTCCCATCCTGCATGACCAGGGCGAGTCCAAACTTTTCGATTCTCCCCATTAATTCCGCGGGTAGTATGTGCACCGCTATAAAATAATTACCAAATATTTCCCCCCTTTTTTTTCAAACGGTCTTTGTCTTCGTATAGTTAGTTTTTTTTTAGTTTGAAATTTGTGCTGGGTCATTCGCCATGGCATTATAAATATAGCCGAAAAAGGTGCATTTAATGAAGCGCATGTGGCGGAGAGCGAGCCCCACCTGTCCTAAAAATAGAGAAACACGTTTCGAGGTTGACCCCCCCTCAACCTGGGGGGTGGGGGGGTTGAAGATATAGGAGAGAGTTCAACAACAGCAGCGACGCCCACCGACCGATTTCAAACACAATACACGCGAGCAACGAGCGGAGCAACCACGGATTTGAACAAAAGAGTTATGGACGAATAGAAAAAAAAAAACTATTCGCACCTGTATTAGACATCGTCGATAATTAAACCTACGCCATTTTTATCTCCTCGTTTCTCCTCCTTATTCAACGAGCAAATACAGTAAAACCTGTTAAGAGTGACCACCAAAAAACTTTATGTTGCATGGTCACTGTACACAGGTGGTCACTATACAAAGCATGCATACCATTTTTCTATAGTGTACATTTCCTTCATAGCAATTCTCCGTATAGTGACCAGTCACGTTACATCTTGCTTTAACCCTTGGACATGTTAATGATTCTGTACTTTTTTGGTTTTGTGGTTTTTTACTATCGTGTATTACAGTCTACATGTATAAGTGCAGTGTACAGGGTTCCCCCAGAAATTTCATTTTCAACTTCCCTGACTTTTCCCTGAATTTTCCAGGTTTTTTAAAAAAAACATTCACTGACCAATGACAACGTGAAAAATTGACATATTTTTCAAATTTGACACAAACATTTTTTAAAAATTTACTAAGGAAAATTTTGTTATATAGAATTGTTTTTTAAAAATTTAAAAAAATTGCCTAAATTTTTTTTTAAATGGGAACATTTTCTATTCGGAAAATGTTAAAAATTTGGGCTAGGAAAAAGTGAGAAATTTTGCAATTTTGTCCTCAGAAAATGTGGAAATTTGTACTCTGAAAACCTAGAGAATTTTGAAAATTTGTACGGCTAACGTCGAAAATTGTTGCTAATTTGTACTCGGAAAACGCGGAAAATGTTGCTTATTTCTACTCGGAAAATTTGCATTGAGCTAACCTTGTAGAAGTATAAATTTTGGATCACCATAACTGCGTTGAATTTCCCTGATTTTTTCAAAATAAACCATTCTTCCCTGACTTTTCCAGATCATTTTCTAGTTCCCTAACTTTTCCAGGTTTTCCAGGTCTGGGGGAACCCTGAGTGTACATGTGCATTATTTAAATTTAATTCAGACATTCGTTGTATGGTGACCACTTGTGTACAGTGACCAACATAGCATATTTTTTTCTGGTGGTGACTCTTAGCAGGTTTTACTGCACACTAAAAAAACCAATACACACTAAAAAGTGGTCAACATAAACAGGTGGTCACTTTTACAGGTTTTACCGTATATATATTTACGTATATACATTCGTACCTGTATAGTAGACTTGGTCGATAATTAAACTCCACCATTTTTATCTCCTCATTTCTCCTCGTTATTTAACGAGCAAATATTTAGGGGGTACGGGAGCGCGACGTACGCCCCCCATAAAAAAAACACCAAAAAAAATGAACGATGGTCGATGCGGATAACATCATTTATACAGATCGGACTCAGAGATAGCAAATATATAATAAGCAGTATCTGAAAAATATATACAAATATATAACGAGTAGACTCGCCTCGAATAATTGATAGTAATCGTTTAAAACAAAAAACAAAACAAAAAAAAAGTACCAATCGGATACGCGAAACAACGATTAAAAAGCAGGCACAAAGGAACTCGTAAACAATCCCCACAATTATCAACTTGTAAAATTTACTATCTTCCGTCCCCCCTTCCCCACCCCCCACAAGATTAAAAAAAAAACTGTTTCTCGTTTGTTCTTTGAGCTTAGTATTTTCCCATGAAAGGATGGCCATTGTCCACGCATAAGCGTGTTGTTGACCCGTGGCTCTCGTCATCGTGCATGGCGGATGCGTGCCAAAATGTTGGAATGCAACGTTTGTTTTCGGGGAACATCCCGTGGCACGTAGCGAAATGACCAAAAATAACGTCATTTTTCTGATGTGTTCCGAGTGCAGGTCATTTTCCCTCCAAAAAATGACCGAAAATTACTGTATATATTGACGTCAAATTTTGTTCATTTTTTTACGCGAACACACCGTGCCTAAACGTGTAATTCTGTTTTTTAACGAATGAATTCCTAATGCAACATTTCTAAACATTTTGAAGATTTTCAAATGAAAGATGTCTAAACATATTGACCTATAGCGAAACATTTTTGACATCTCTAAATATTTTGAACATTTAATCTAAATATAAGTATATTTCTGAACATTTTCAACATTTCCAAACATTCTGAACATTTCTAAACATTCTGAACATTTCTAAACATTTTGACAATTTCTAAATAAGTTGACCAAATATGTTGAACATTTCTAAATAAGTTGACCAAATATGTTGACCAATTCTATATACATTCTGAACATTTCTAAACATTTCGACAATTTGTAAACATTTTTGAGAATTCCTTAACATTTTTTACATCTCTAAACATTTTGAACATTTCTAAACATTCTGAAGATTTCTAAATATCTTGGCAATTTCTAAACATTTTTGACATTTCTAAACATTTTGACCATTTCTATAAACATTCTGAACATTTCTATAATCTCTAAACATTTTGACCATTTTAAATAAACATTCTGAACATTTCTAAAAATCTCTAAACATTTTGACCATGCATTTCCATAAACATTCTGAACATTTCTAAAAATCTATTTAAACATTTTTTTCATTTCTAAACATTTTGAACATTTTAAATGTGTTGACCATTTCTAAACGTTTTTGACATCTCTAAACATTTTGAACATTTCTAAATAAGTTGACCATTTCAAACTATGTTGACCATTTCTATAAACATTCTGAACATTTCTAAAACTCTGTAAACATTTTAATATTTCCTAACATTTTGAACACATATTTCAGTCCCATCCATGCATATACGGACGAATCATGTTAATTAAATTTCTTCGTTATAAGACGAAATACGAATTCGGAAATTATACATTCTGGGGTTAAACTTACTCGTTAATGCGTATCAATCTTTTTTTGTCATACTGAAAAATAAAATACCAATTGCAATAAGAAGCTCGGCAAAACACTATAGATTTTGTTACGAGTCTAGCTGAAGAGGATTGGGGATGGAGCTGATAGCAGACTGAGTGCAGCGATAGCATTTCGCTTTTATTTAGGAAAATTTCCCTGACCACTATTTCCCCCTGACTTCCCTGACTTGTGGCTACCCTGACCAACGCCTAGGGGATGTGCCAGCGTCCCCTATACCTGGGATTCGTCCTAACGAGGTTCGACTGCATGCAAGTTTTGTCCCTCGATCATATATACCTCGTCTTTCTAGCAGGTAATCGTGAATTTCTTCGCCCTGGGTGGTCTTATAGAGTAATTATTAAGCTTATAACGAAAACTATAAAACCCATCATTTTTTTTTGGCCTGTAAATAAACTCGTTGCAGGCGGGCCATTTCCTGTATATATACGCGCGAGTTTAATGTAGCGTACATACGATACTATAATACGCTATAGACATACATAGTTCTATAAGTGCATATATGCATTGCGCGGACGTATTAAAATTAAACGGATGTGGTAGGCAGCGCCTCCCTCTCATTTGCATTACAAATTAGCTGGTTTTTTTGCATTTATATATAGTTATCGTAGAAGTCGAACAATGATGAGGGGAGTATTTATAAAGTATAAGTATATAGCGCCATGTAAAACTGGCGCCAAAGCGCCACCTTTCGGGGCTCTGATGCGCTAATAAAAGACACTAACGCTGCACTGCGTGTGGCAAAAATGATGGTAACTTCCCTTTTACATTATGTGCATGCCACTGGAAATTGATTTCTTGTTACAGTAAAACCTGTTAAGAGTGCCCACCAAAAAAAAATGCAAGGTTGGTCACTGTACAAAGGTGGTCACTATACGAAGAATGCCTGAATTAAATTAAAATAATGAACAAGTACACTGCACTTATACATGTAGACTGTAATACAGTAGTAAAAAACCACAAAACAAAAAAAGTACAGAATCACCTTGTCCACGTGCATTACATACATGTACAGTGTATTTATTGCCTTAATTATTACATACTTTTTTTATAGAAAAATTATCAAGTTTTCCTTGTTTTAAATGCTTTTTGCATGCTTCTTATGATCATGTTTTCAGTGATTTTTTTGTTGATCTGAATAACATATGATTGACAGAATTATTTGGGAACCACTGAGGTCACTTTATAATGCACATAGGTAATGTGAAAATTGCAAAAAAGACAACACACACTGGTCACTACACAATGGACAGGTGGTCACTATTAGCACAATTGTCTATGTTTTCCGTGTACAAATTTTTAAAATTCTCTAGGTTTTCAGAGTACAAATTTTCCACTTTTTGTTAGTACAAATTAGAAAAATTGCCCACGTTTTCCGAGTGCTAATTTGAAAAATTTTCCACATTTTCCGAGTACAAATTTGCCAAATATTCCACGTTTTCCGAGTACAAATTGGCAAAATTGTCCACGTTTTCCATATACAAATTGTCAAAATTCTCTAGGTCGTCCTAGTACAGTTTCCACAATTTCCGTAAGGACCGGCAATTACATGCCCTTTTGGGGGGCTGGCACTGGGGCAATAACAATAACCCAAGTATAGAATTCTAATCCACTGTACTGGCCAACTAACCTGAACATGTCTTATTTCAAAGCACGAATCATACCCAAACCAGCCTATGTCAGAAGGGGCAGAGTCCCCTTAGCACATCATCTCTCTCTTGTCATTGGCTAGGGAAATTTTTTTAAAACCTGGAAAAGTCAAGGAATTTGAAAATGAAAATTCTGGGGACCCCTGCAAATGTAAATATGGTTATGAACTTTAATTATTTATGAATTAAAACTGGGGACGCAAATTCCAAGGTTCGCCTAGGGTGCAGGGTTTTCCTGGGAACGGCACTGCCTTAATTGAACGTTTTTGAACCAATACAGAGTGTTTTTGAACTCAAGGTACAAACGCAAACTGGTGTTAGAGTGAACTAACGGGAAGGGAGCGTCCATAAATTACGTGAGGTGTTTTTGGGGATTTTTCGACCCCCCCTCCCCCCCTGGTGAGATATCGTG
>JAQGBX010003954.1:0-16209 GCA_034698745.1 Megaphyllum sjaelandicum | reverse complement strand
ACTTTTTTAATACATGAACTTTTAATCACTCTAACGTATCGTTCGAGAATTCCATCTACAGACACATCCCGAATAATAGCCGAAAGAAATTCGGATAAATCGCACATAAATTCCCAAGCATATTTTCCAATTTTTTGTTTTACATTTCTGGTAAATAAAACAGTTTCAGTAGAATCCAATGCATTTTTTTTCAATTTATAATAAACTAAATGGATCAAACTAAACAACGCTCATTAACTTTCTAGAATAGGCTCACAAGTTTCCTATAAGCACTGATAAAATGTCCAACAAAAATAGCTGTATGGATTTAAATCTAAAGCATTGGATTGAATGCATACGTACTGCTCCAATCGGATCTACTTGTCCAAATCAATTTGGACTTTAACTTTAGTTGTTCACTTTGGTAAACTATTCAAAACATGCAAAAGCATGCGCCTAATTATTTTTAAAGTTTTTTCTTCTGTCCTGGCAAGCTCATGCATGCACTATGTTTACGGATTCATTTCAAATCTTTAAAACATGATGATCAGGATCGTAGATCTGAAACCTCGTCTCTTATTTAGATGTTTGGTCATTACTTTGTTAGAAACTTAGCAAATAAACCGTTACATAGGAACTTTTTATTCCAATGTAGAAATTTGATGCCGCTTTTCTTCAACGTTTAAAATTCTTTGGCATTGTCTTTAATAAATATTGAACGCATTTTAAAATATCACAGGCAATTTAACTTCCCATTTGGCATGTTGCGTTTGGTTTTTGCATAATATTTTTTTGGTAACTAAAAGGAAAATACTGCATCAACGTTTCTACATTGGAGTAAAAAATTATTCACCAGTAATATTTAATGCCAAAACGCTTATAATTGAAAAGAAAAGTTCTAATTAATATTAAATCAGTTTCTCTTGAGCAGAGACAAGCGGCTTTATATGACATAGTTTGTAAGCTTTTTTCGAATTTGCTGAAATATTCATTTCATTACCATGCAGTCTAGATACCTTTCACGTTTTATGACACCAATACCAGATATCTTTGCCTTTCCTTGACGTTCCAGTTTTTGGAAAAACTATACGTAAACTAATACCAGTCTTACAAAGGTGTTTAAAGAGTTTAAGGTTGAGTTATTGATAACAATTAATTAAGATTCAAGCCAAAGCAAAATATGGTAATTGTTTGTGTAGCATGTGGATTCTTATAATGAAGTTTTTTGGAAAATAGTTTACGGGCCCTGGATGTTGTGAGGTTGATACTGACAATTTTTTTACGAGGGGATGTGGTATCTATTTTAGGTGGAACTGGAGTTTGGACTTGACACCTACATAAATTCCTTTGACAAAAGTAAAGGGGAAGAAAAGAAAATGGGGAACCGTATTTTACAGGGTGAGGAGCATGCAGTCTATGTGCTTGTTTTGTGTGCATTTACAATGTACAGGGTATTAGGAAAGTGTTTTATATCAATAATTTTTTTTAAACTTTATAGTTCAGTAATGGACAAACAAAAGATAGTTTCTTCAGTGGCAACGTCAATGGCTCATAGATATGTAATGTTGTTGGACTTTTTAAGATGCCAGCAATGAAAATTAAAGGTACAAGTATGTTTTACTATGATATGGCAATGCAATGTTTATGCACCGTTAATAACTCACGTTTCTATCTGTAGAAGAGAACGATATTCAAAAATTGCCTAAAGGAGGGGTACGAAAGCAGAGGTCGAGGCCAACATCCGAGTGCAAATCTGATGATAAGAAGTCCAACAGAACGAGCATATCCGCTCACTGCTACAAGCAATTCTGTTACAGTGCAGGCGAGACTGCTACAGCAATTGGATATAAGCTTGATAAAACAAGAACCCATGGATCATGATGATTTCAAAATGACATCCAATGTCAAACATCACGGCAGTGAAGCAAACGGTTGCATTGATACTGCCGTGGATCATTAGGCAAAGTTGAAAGAACTAATCAAATTTGTTCGGAAAAAGTTGCACGCATTTTCATGTCATTGGATTAAAGGAGCGATTGCATTCTAAGCTCGCCGAGAGCCCTCCCGGTTATATTCTTGGCAAAGGAGTGTCAATTATTCATGTAATTATGTAATTATTAATGTAATTATTCAGTATTTACGTCAATCAAAGTTCTTGCATTACATTACGTAAGGTAAGGTTGACTGGTTTTGTGTTTTAAACTTCCACAGGATTCTTGCCTAACTGTATGTTGTTTTGTCAGCTCTGTAGGATTGTTTTCCCTATTTATATTTTCATTTAATTTATCACCGTTGTTCTATTGTTAAAATTGCTGTTAATGATTTTGCAGAAAACTTATCTTAGTACAGCAGCCGCTGATGCAGTAGGTAGCCTATTTTGATGCATGATTTTAAGGTTGTTGAAAAGGTGTCTATGCTTGTATATGTTGATATCCGGTTTGCATTGTGTAGAAATGGGGTAGTTAATTAAATTTATAATAAAAACGATATTTTTTTTTTACAAATACAAATGTTCAGAATTTTTTTCAATATCATTGCTTGTTACAGCATTAATTACACTTTCAGGAAAAAACGGTTTCTTGAAGATTATGGTGATGCATTATTGGAAATGCATAACGAAATGCATTGGAAATGCATAATGAAATGCATTGGAAATGCATAACGAAATGCATAACGAAATGCATTGGAAATGCATAACGAAATGCATAATGAAATGCATAACGAAATGCATTGGAAATGCATAACGAAATGCATTGGAAATGCATTACATTGTCTGAATTTCAATGCATTTTGAAATGCATTTCAAAATGCATTTAATTCACATGTGGGAACGAACACTTAAAAAATGGCAACAACTGACGTCATTTTTCGCCCAAGAAATGACCGCCTAAAATCTGGCTGAAAACAACGTCATTTTTCGCCCTAGAAATGACCACCAAAAGAATGGCAAAAACTGACGTCATGTTTTGCTCAAGAAATGACCAACCAAAACCTAGCAGCAAATGACGTCATTTTTTACTCATTTTTTCCCCAAGAAACGAACACCCAAAAATGGCAACAACTGACGTCATTTTTTGCTCAAGACCAACCAAAACCTGGCAGCAAATGACGTCATTTGTTAGTCATTTTTCGCCCAAGAAATGACCACCTAAAAATGGCAACAACTGCATAACGTCATTTTTCTCAGGAAATGTCTACCTAAAATTTAACAAAAAATGACGTCATTTTTTATTAATTTTTGCCGAATAAACGAAGAAAAATTTTTGCCAAAGAAAAAATGGCAACAACTGACGTCATTTTTTTGCTCAAGAAATGACCATTCAAAAAATGGCAACAACTGACGTTATTTTTTACTCAAGAAATGACCATTCAAAAAATGGCAGCAAATGACGTCATTTTTTAGTCATTTTTTGCCCAAGAAATGACCATTCAAAAAATGGCAACAACTGACGTCATTTTTTACTCAAAAAATGACCATTCAAAAAATGGCAGCAAATGACGTCATTTTTTAGTCATTTTTTGCCCAAGAAATGACTATTCAAAAAATGGCAGCAAATGACGTCATTTTTTAGTCATTTTTCGCCCAAGAAATGACCACTTAAAACGTGCAATTAAATTACATCATGTTTTTGGTCATTGTTTGTCCAAAAATTCATCACTATAAAACGCGTCCTAAAACAGGGTTCCCCCAAAAATTCCATTTTGAACTTCTTTGACTAATGACAACATAAAAAATTGGTCTTATTTCCAAAATTGGCGCTAACAAATATTTTTTTAAAATTTTCTAACGACAATTTTCAACGTTTTTAAAAATGGGAAATTGTTGTATTCGGAAAATGTTAAAAATTTGAGGTCGGAAAAAATGGGAAATTTTGCAATTTTGTCCTCGGATATAGAAAATTTCTACTCGGAAAACGTAGAAAATTGTGTAAATTTGTACATGGAAAACGTGGAAAATTTTTTAAATCTGTACTCCGAAAAATTTGGAATTATTTTTCAAATTTTTACTTTTTCTATTTTTTAAAATTCTGGGTCGCATTGACTGCGTTGAATTTTCCTGACTTTTTCAAAATAAACCATTATTCACTGACTTGCCCAGGTCATCCTTAAGTTTTCTGACTTTTCCAGTTCGAGAATTCGAAATAAAATGTGAATTTTTTAAGGTTTTTTTAATTAAAAATCGAAAGAAAATGTGATTTTTCTAATGTTTTTTTTTTTAAACTAAAAATCGAAATAAAATGTAAAGTTTTCAGGTTTCTTTTAACTAAAACATTTATCACAAAATGTTGATTAATGTCTTCAAATTTGTTTGAATGTCAGGCAAATCTTTCAAAAATCATGAAGTAATTAAATGAAATTTTACTGATCTCTTACCGAGCAAGTTGGCTTAGAGGTTAGCATCCTCGTCTTGCATTCGGTAGACCTGGGTTCGATTCCCGTGTCGGCTATCCTCGAATGTGGTTTTTCATGGTTTCCAACAATTCCTTTAGGCCAATGCTGCGATAGTTCCTGTATCAAATCAGCCATGACCGTGTTCGTTTCAAATCAAACCATCTTCAAAATTGATGGCTGGTTGGTCTTTTGATTTATTGATTTGCTGTTCTTCAAAAAAAAATTTCTGCAGGAATTAGTTTTTAAAAAAATTTTAAACTACTTAACACAAAATAAATAATCGTACTTTTGAAATTCCGTTTATTTATTTTGTGTAAAAATTTAAAAAACAATTCCAAGAAAAATTCAAACCTCTCGTGAATTCGAATGGTCAGTCAAAAACTTTTAAAATTTCAAAAGCAATGTCTTCCTTCTCGCTGGATACACCCTGACCAGAAGCTCGATAGTACTTTTGTACTGGTTCCTGTAGATCAAATAGGATATCTTGTAGGATAGAACAGCATATACAGTAAACCCTGAAAAAGTGACCAGTTTTGACTGCCCCCGTCACAAGCTCATCAAACATGACTCCATTTTTTAAAAAAATGAGGTCATGTTTTGGACATTTTTTTTAAGAAAAACAACCACTCTAAAACACGTCAGAAAAAAAGCGTCAGTTTTTTGTCATTACTTTCTAAAAAAAAATGACCAATTCGGAAAAACGACCGAAAAAGACGTAATTTTGTGGACATTATTTTTTTGGAAAAATGACCACTTCCAAACAGTTCAGAAAACGACGTGTTTTTGTTTATAAATGACGTCTTGTGACGTCCAAAACTGACTTCATTGACCACTTTTTAGTGCAGTGTTTTTTTTCTAGTTTACATTTCCTTTATAAAAAAAACTCTGAATAGTGACCAGTGACCACCTGTCTATTGTGAACAGTGACTAGTGTGAGTTGTCTTTTTCGCAAATTTTTAATTTGCCAATGTACCTTAAAAGGTGACCGGATAGCAGATGAGTCACGTTACATCTTGCTTCAACCATTGGACATGGTGATTTTGTACTTTTTTGGTTTTGTGGTTTTTCACTACATGTATAAGGGCAGTGTACATGTTCATTAGTTTAATTTAATTCAGGAATTCTTTCTACATTGACTACCTGTGCACAGTGACCAACATAGCATTTTTGAGTGGTCACTCGATCTTGACAGGTTTTACTGTATTTTAATTTAATTCAGCAATTCTTTGTATAGTGACCACATAAGTAAAGTGGCCAACATAACATGTTTTTGATGGTCACTCTTAATAGGTTTTTACTGTATTTTAATTTATATCAGGCATTATATTGCATATTTCTCATGAATAGCGGACGTAGGTGCTGCCCTCTATCCAACACATTTTAAGTAAAACCAAATAAGGGCTACCCTCGCACCTGCTTACGCCACCACCCTCATTGTATGCTCGTGTAATTGCGTTCTATCCACACGTCGCCATTTCTGCTCGTGAGATTTTCTTTGTCTTTTTTGGGAGGTGTTAGATTGCCTTTTGGCTTCTCTCTTCCTTTACTATTATTATCTTATATGATTATTTTCAATTTATGATTATTGACTATAATTTTTAAGACCTTACATGTGTCTCTCTCTTTTTTATGGAATTTTAGATTCTCACAGTGGACCTAACGTCTTTGGGGACTCATGGTCCTTCTCAACCAGGCCCTTATTCCTCTAAGAGGAGGTTTGGAGAGGCAGTGCTGACTTTGCAGAATTCCAGCAGTTCCTGGAATGGAAAAAACTGCAGGTCAAAAAGCTCAGACAGGCTCCCACTCCTAGAGTGAGTTTCTCAGCAATTCCGCATAGGGTTGCTTCTGGCCATTCTCGCCCGTTCTTGTCCTTGCGACCTCGCAGGCTAACCGAAAGTTCCAGTGAGGGAACACCGGCAAAAAATTGTAGCAGAAGCAGGTCTGCTTCTCCAGAGATGTTTGCCTCTGATGGCTCTGGGGGCACCGAGTTGTCCTTGCACGCCCTTTTGGATACGTGGGTACCTATCCATGTGGACGCTCCCAAGGCAGCTTATAAAGGTTCGGACAACCGCCTCAAGAATTTTGTCAAAATCATTCTCAAAGACCCCAACGAGGGTAAGGTCTTGGCTACTGACCTCATCTGGGAGGCCGCTGCCGTCATGCGGAAAGAGGCGCAATGGACCCAGCCACAAGTGACCGAGTCAGGGATATGCCAGTACTTCTTTGCTTCGGAGGAGGGCCAACATGCTGGGGAGTGCTGGAGTCCCTCCAGCACTCCCTGGTTGCATACTAGTAAGTGTCTACCGAAACCCTTGCTTTCTACTGACCGTGCCTTGGAGAAGTCCTCCCAGAATGATCTGCTGGTCTCCCAGGTTTGCTTGAAACTGCATTTCGAAGCTGCTCGCTGCAAGGCTGATGGCCTTTCCTTCTTCTCCATGGATGTCAAGAAGTCCCTGAACCACACCCATTGGTTGGCTAAGCTGTCCATGTCCACTGCCCAGTGGACCAATACCCTACGCCACTCGTTGTTACTGCAAACCTTTGTGCTACAGAAGTCCTTATGGCCGGCCAGTGAGAAACCTGAGGAGCAGCATCTTTTCTTGCCCTTCCTATTAGATGATGTGGCCAAGCTGGCTGAATTTGATAGGGCTCTGCCCTCGTCCTCAGCCACCAAAAGTTCTCGTCCTTGTGGTTTTGGCCCGCCTCATCGGATGGCCTATCGACATGGAGCACATGCAGCTAGATATAGCCAACTGCCTCATCCTTCCAAAGGTCGCAATGATAAAGGTGGATCACGGGGAGATCGTTCATCTGGACCTGGCTGTTCACACTGCCGTGGACCTTTGCATGCTTCACCGACGGGTCCACGCACTCGCCGGCAGTACCCCTGACGCCGCATGTTCTGTTCTGACCTCTACAAGGATCGAGGGTTGCAGAGCGAGGTGGGAGGACCTCCTCATCCTTTAATCTTGGCACCGATGGATACTGACCATTGGGTTTCGGATCATGTTCAACGGTACTGTCCCACCCACATGCGGTTCCGACTCTTTGGTTGGGTGCGCTATTCCCGGGATTCTCCGTCAGCTGGTCCAACTGTTAGTGGACAAGCAGGTGGTGCAGCCTTGCTTCTGCTTGGACGACGAGGTTGTTTGCCACTTATTTCATGTACCTAAGCCCAATAAGGCTTTTCAGGCCATTCTTAATCTACGCCTGGTCAATAAATATGTCAGTAAGCAAAAGTTTAAATTAGAATCTTTACAGGAAGCCATCCTCCTACTTCAACCAAGCTGCTGGATGACAACCACAGATCTCAAGGATGCCTATTACAGTGTGCTAATGCATTGACGCCACCGGTGGCTCCTGCGGTTTTGGTTGGGCCCCGACCACTACCAGTTTCAGTGCCTGCCTTTCGGCCTGTCGTCAGCCATATAAAGGTTTGTTAAAATGCTGAAGCCCCTTGCCGGATTCCTGCGCGCCCAGGTAATTTAGGTAGTTATTTATTTGGATGACTTCTTGGTGGTTGCTCTTTCGTTCATGGAAGCAATAAACCACACCCAGGTGCTTTGTACCACCTTGGTACAGCTAGGTTTTTAGTTAAGTGAGAAGCGCAAGCCTTTCCCGTGCCAGGGCGCCAAGTTGACACTACTACAATGCAGATCACTCTGCCCACAGACAAATGCCTTAAAATTTGTCAGACTGCTTGTACTATCCTGCAGTCTTCAGTGGCTCCATGGCCCTTGTTGCAGTCTATGATAAGGCTATGTGCATCTACCATTGCGTGTGTGCCTTATGCCAGACTCCAGTCACGGGAGCTGCAACACTTATTGCTGCCTCTACAATGAAGCCTAGCTCCCAAGGAGTCTATTGTTTACTTGCCCTGGCGGGTGTGTCGAGAGCTAAAGTTTTGGGGCCGTCTGTCACCATCCTCCGCAACTTGCTCCCTGCTTTCTGTGTCTCCCGATGTCACGTTGTTTACTGACAGCTCCTCCGAGGTGTGAGGAGCATGTTTAGGTGAACTTTCCGTTAGTCGGCTGTGGTCTTTCCAGGATCTTCCTGACCATATCAATGTCAAAGAGTTGCGGGCAGTGCTTGTGTCCCTTTAGTTGCTCTAGGCCCATGTGGCGCATAAAGCTATTCTCCTTTACACTGACAGTATGACAGTTAGGTTATATTTACAGAAACAAGGAAGTACCCGCTCCGTGTTATTGAACTAATTTGCTGTAAATTTGTACTGTTTGCCTTGGCATTTTTTCCCTGGGAAATAGTGTCCAGCGTGGTGAAAACTTTTTCTTTTTTTTTCAGTGGTGCCTTGTCCTTGACCTCAACTTGACCCTGCATGTCCGCTTCATTCCGGGAACCATCAATGTGACGGCCGACCTTCTCAGCTGGCACTACTCCAGGCACCACAAATCAATTCTTTATTAATCTACGGTAAACACGATTATAACCGCGCATGGTCTAACGATCGACCTGTTTGCCAGTGCATGGAATCACAAGCTCCCAAGACATTGCAGTTGGCATCTGGATCCTCAGGCTGTGGCACAGGATGCATTCACTCTGGATTGGTCTACCAAGCAGGGTTACATATTTCCACCCTTACGCCTTCAGCCGAGGATTTTGGGCAACCTTCGCCGCGAAAGGGCCCAGGCCGTGATTGGGGCTCCGAACTGGCCTTACCAGCTATAGTACTTAGTTCTGCAATGATTGTCTCTTGTGCCAACACAACTCTTGAGGTACCACAGGAGGCTGCATCCACTTCGGCATCGCCTTCGGCGGTCCCTGTGGCTTGTTCAGGGCTGACCCTTTGTTTGCCTCCTGACCTGGCTTCCATGCTATTGGACTTATCCCAAGATGCTGCCCGCCTTTTAATTAGCATGCAACGTCCTTCTACATGCTGCCAGTATTCTTTAAGCCTGCGGCGATGGTTTCAGTTTTGTACAGATCGGGATGCCGACCTTCGTCGTTCACCCTTGCACATCATTTTAAAGTTTCTGGCGAGCATGAATTTTCTTGGCCTCAGTTTCAGCACCGTGAACACGGCCCGTTCTGCTATTGCAAGCATTCACACTAACCTTGATCATCAGCCCGTTGGCTTCCATTCTGTGATTACTCGCCTGCTCCAGGGGATTTTAAATGCCAATCAGCGCCGGCTCTGCTACGCGACCACGTAGGATGTTGTTCGTTTACTGGGAATGTTAGCTTGTCCTCCATTTTATCCGGTTGAGGACATTGCGGTGGACCTCCTTCATAAGAAACTGTTGATGTTGATCCTGATCTCTACTGCGGTGCGGATTGACACCTTGTCTCGTTTACGCACCTTGTCCGGTCACATGTTTAAACGTAGTGACCACTGCATTTTTGTTCCGGTTGGTCTGGCAAAGTCGGCTAATCCCCACCGCCCGTGACCTTTTGTAGTCTTACATCGCTTTGACCTGGACTTGGCAGTTTGCCCTTTTCACACTCTGTGTGTCTTCTTGGATCGGACCGTCTTGGTTCCTCAGTCGGGTGCACTTTTTTACCCTCAGTTCTGTAAGGGCGCATTGACTTGCTGGCACGTTGGAGATTTGTGCTTGGATATCGCATCTGATGCCTATGGCTGGGATCCCCGATGTTTTTCACCCTCATTCCATTCGGGCGGCTTCAGCCTCAAAGGCTGCATCTCGGAATATGACTGGAGTGGTCCTGTTTATTTTGTTGTCATGTACATGGAACTACTGTTTGGTCAATAAACTAACCAGGTTTTCTTATTACCAGATTGTCTGTCAGTCGTTTATGGCTGCATCGGGGCCTGGACGTCAAAGTCCGCTATTCATGAGAAATATGCAATATAATTGACTGGTTATAGGTGTAGCCATATAAACGAAATTGTATGGCATATTTCGAATGAATACTTTCCACCCTGTTTTCCACTTTACGTATTCATCTCGGTGTGCCCCTCCGCTGGCTTCATTCGTGTCACACTTTTTACCAACGTGTTGGATAGAGGGCAGCACCTATGTCCGCTATTCATTCGAAATATGCTATATAATCTCAGTTATATGGCTACACCTATAACCAGTCAATAATTTGTATAGAGACACCCGTATACAGCGACCAACATAGCATTTTATTTGGTGGTCACTCTAAACAGGTTTTACTGTAGTGCCGTATTCAATTATGGCAGGGCCCTAAGGCTTCGAGCTTCTTTAGGCGCCTTGACCCACTCTCTTCCTCCTATTAAGAAGCTATTCAAAAAAGGCGTCCTAAAATTTTCGTAACATCGGACATTGCCCTATAGCCCCTATGTACGCATTGTATCCAATTAATCAGGTCCATCCAACCCCCCATTCGGACGTCCGAAAATTAAAAAAAAATCTTATTCTGAAAATTTTAAAAGTTTAGCAAATTTGTACTCAGAAAAAAATAATTGTCTTCGGAAAACGTGGACAATTTTGTAAATTTCTACTCAGGAAAACGTGGAAGCTGTTGCAAATTAATACTCAGAAAACTTAGAATATTATGCAAACGAGTACTTTGAAAATGTAGAATTTTTTTGGAAATTTCTACTCTGAAAATGGGCCCTGAGGTAACCTTGTAAAAGTATTAATTTTAGATCGCCATGACTGTGTTTAATTTCCCTGACTTTTTTTCAAAATAAACCATTATTCACTGACTTGCCCAGGTCATTCTGAAGTTTCTAGACCTTCCAAGTTTTCCAGGTCTGGGAGAACCCTACGAATTTAACCTTAAATTCTAAAAATAACACGTTGCACATTTGAGAAAACTGATACTTTTGAAACCAATATTTGAAATAAAACAGTTTTTTTTGCAAAACTTGAAAATATTCATCCGCTTTTTATGAAAAATGTAGAAATGTTGATATATTTCATCTTTTATCTAAAAACTAAAGACAAATTTAGTCATAATTCAAAACCTGTCGAATCACGTAAACATAAAAAATTATTTTTTAGGGTTGTTTTTTAAAATAAAAATCGAAAGAAAATGATAATTTTTTTAAGATTTTTTAAAACTAAAAATCAAAAGAAAGTGTAAATTTTAAAGATTTTTTTAACTAAAAAGCGAAAGGAAATATGAATTTTTCAAGGGTTTTGTAAACTGAAAGTCAAAAGAAAGTGTAAATTTTTGAGGGTTTTTTTAAAACTAAAAATCGAAAGAAGATGTAAATTTTTCATGTTTTTTTAAACTAAAAATCGAGAGAAAATATGAATTTTTTTAGGGTTTCTTAAACTAGAAATCGAAAAAAATGCAAATTTTTCAGGTTTTTTTTAACTAAAATTGAAATAAAATGTAAATTTTTTGAGGGTTTTAAATTAAAAACCGAAAGAAAATGTAAATTTTTTAAGAATTTTTTAAATTAAAAATTGAAAAAGAATGTAAACTTTTCAGGGTTTTTTTAACTAAGATTGAAAGAAAATGTTATTTTTTTAATTTTTTTTTAAACTAAAAATTAAAAGATAATGTGAATTTTTTGAGGTTTTTTTTAACTAAAAATCGAAAGAAAATGAGAATTTATAAATCATTTCAAAAATCATAAAGTAATTAAATGATATTTTACCGATCTGCATGGTTCCTAGCAAGTTAGCTTAGAGGTTAGCAAAATTGTCTTGCATTCGGTGGACCTGGGTTCGATTCCTGTGTCAGCTATCCTTGATTGTGGTTTTTCATGGTTTCCCACAATCCTATAAAATATCAAATGCTGGGAAATTGTCGAAATAGATCGATGGTATCTATTGTACTGAATAAAAACTAAAGGTTTTGCCAAATTTGCTGGGAAACTGTTAAAATTATTGCCTGACTTTTCCAAGAAAAAACGTGGCAAATTTTTCAAATTTTTACCAGGGAAATCCTAAAAATGTTTAAAAATGTGTGCTTCTCAAAAACGCTTGAATATTTTACAACTTTATTCTCACAAACTGTGGAAAACTTTGTAAACTTTTCTCAAACTGTTGAAATATTGCACATTTTCCATCAGAAAAACATGTAGAATTTTTTGAATTTTTTGCTCAAGAGAACCAGGAGAATTTTTCAAATTTATGCTGTTTTTTTTTAAAAAAAATTTAAATCCTTTGAAACAAAAGCAGGAATTTTGTTAAAATTAATTTTGATGTAATTTAATGTTGTTCAAATTTTGATCTTATTTAATTAAATCGGGTGACAAATTTATTATTTTTAGTAGAATTTTGTACGAAATTTATTTTTTTGAATTAATTTATCGAGGAAATTTTATTAAAAAAATATTTTCGTTAAAGGTAATGGAAATATTTTTTGTAAGTTGGAATAATTGGATTTTTTTTATTAAAATTTAAATTTTTTAAAATATGATTAGAACATAATTAAACATTAAAGATGAATCTTTCACGTTTATTTGTTTTTTGGTGAAAATTTGCTTTTGAAAATTTTGTATTTTGTCGAACTAATTTCCAATCTTGAACAGTACGTACGATTATTTTTTTTATTTTAAAATTAAAATCATGGAAATGTGAATCAAAAAATGTTTTTTTTTTATATTTTATTTAAACTAAAAATCGAAAGAAAATTTAAATTTTTTGAGGTTTTATTAAACTAAAAATCGAATGAAAATGTGAATTGTTAAGTTTTTTTTAAACAAAAAATCGAAAGAAAATGTATTTTTTTAGGGTTTTTCAAACTAAAAATGGAAAGAAAATGTAATTTTTTCAGTTTTTTTTAAAACTAAGAATGGAAAGAAAATGTAAATTTTTTTAGTTTTTTTCTAACTAAAAACATTTATCACAAAATGTTAATTAATTTCTTCAAATTTGTGTAAATGTCAGGCAAATCTTTCAAAAATCATAAAGTAATTAAATGATATTTAACCGATCTGTTACCGAGCAAGTTAGCTTAGAGGTTAGCCTCATCGGCTTGCATTCGGTAGACCCGGGTTCTATTCCTGTGTCGGCTGTCCTCGATTGTGGTTTGTCATGGTTTCCCACACTCTCTTTAAGCGAATGCTGGGATAGTTTCTATATTAAATCGGCCATGACCGCCCCTCAATTCTTAAAAGTATTTCGGAAAACTTGCACGTTCAATTGTTTTCTGGTTAGGCTGGCGCCAGACAATGCTATGACCACCCTCCAAGGAAGTACATGTACTTCCAAGTTATTCAATTTAACAAATATATATTTACAATTTAACTTGTTTTTAACAATTTAAATAAGTGTAAACTTGCATTGAAATAACGTTAATAACCATGCTCCCAGGGCCACAATTTGCAGCGCCATCTGTTGAGAACCGGTGACTTTATCGCCTTACTTTTCACCCCCGCGTGTCGTCACCTGATATTCTTACACCGTGGTCCACACTAGAGTGCAGTGTCTAGCAAGTGTAACTTGATTAGGTGTCTTTTTTTTGTTCAGCGTATCCTCAGGACGTAATCAGTGTGTTGCATCAGATTGTTTCATTTGAACAGGTGAGTGCAAAGAACAGCAGACGAAATAAAATCAGGCATTTTGGATATTTCTGACTACACTGACTTAATTCAAGAGTACTCTCAGTGCACATTTCTTGGCAAATCGAATGGAACCATTGTAAAAATGTACACTCAGAGCTTTTTGGACAATTCTAATGCGCCATTACACAATACTACTCCAAACGTTTGGCGAATTTGGCTCATCCCACCAGGTGCAGTTACAGTTTCTTGTGGGTGTAGACCGATGGCGTCACATGTGTGGCATGATGCGACCTCTAGACACCTAGACGATTATAATCCGCCATGTTGGATGCACCACTGCCACAATGCAGCTCCCTTGTTGGTGGCAGCGAAGCACACCCGGTGCACACTTGGTGCACGGGCTGTATCCAGTCGAAGAGTGCACGTAGGGTGTACCCATTTCTGCGAAGTATGCACCATTTCTGAGCCGAGTTGAACAGGTGCAGAAACGTGCACGTGGGTGTACACTTTTTTTTAGCCGAATTCGCCATAAGACTACTTAAAACAATTAACACGAGCTACTTTAACAGCTGCAACAGAAACATTATGAACATCTTCAGTCAAATCAGTGTTGAATTGATATTTTTTCTCATATTCTGCCTCATCGTCAAGAGTCTTCACTAGCTGTGATACATTGCCAAATCCTAAGGAATATACCAGCTAGGGTTCCCCCAGTTTAAAAAAACATGGAAATGTCAGGGAACTTGAAAATGGCCAGGAAAAATGAGAGAAGAACAATTAATTTTCAAAAAGTCACGGAAATTCAACGCAGTCATGGCGATCCAAAATTCTTCTACGAGATTATCTCAGGGCACATTTTCCGAGTAGAAATTTACAAAATTTTCCACGTTTTTCGCGTACAAATTTTTAAAGTTCTCTAGGTTTTTAGAGTAAAATTTTTTCGCATTTTCTGAAATCAAAATTGCGAAATTTTCCTCTGTTTCCTAGCCTACATTTTTAAAATTTTTTGAATACAAAATTTTCTTAATAGAAATGTAACGCAATTTTTTTTATTGTTTTTAAGCAAATTTTTTAAAAAAATGTTTTCATAAAAAATTTTCAAAATTGTCGTTAGTAAATTTAAAAAAAAAAATATGTTCCGACGTCCAATTTGAAAAATGTCAACTTTTCACGTTGTTATTGGACAGGGAAATTTTTTAAAAGACCTGGAAAAGTCAGGGAAGTTAAAAATAAAATTTCTAAAGAATTAACCCTGTGACATATCCCTGTGTTGTTTATCTCTTGTAAGCATTTCTACTTATGAATGCACCGTGTTTTGAGGGCAAATACAAAGGCTACATGATAAAGAATACAAAATTTGATAAAGCGTGACAATTTTTTTAATTATTAAAATTGCCAAATAACTCAATTTCCATTATAAGTATCACTGAGCAAGGTGGTTGAGTGGTTAGCGTTCTAGTCTTGCATTCAGTAGACCCGGGTTTGATTTCCGTGTCGGCTATCCTTGATTGTGGTTTTTCATGGGATCCCACAATCCCTTTAGGCCAATCCTGCGATAGTTCCTATATCAAATCGGCCATCACCGTGTTTCGTACTCATCAAACTCTCTTTAAAATTATTAGGTCGCCTGTGCATGATGTCCAATGTGCTGATGCCTTTTTCTGTTGTTTCGATGATGTTGCTGACTTCTATTTGCAGTTCTTCAAAAGATTGTTTCCTGCGGGAATAAGTTTCTTAAAAAAGTTTAAACTACTTTACACAAAATAAATAATCGTACTTTTGAAAGTAGGTTTATTTATTTTGTGTAAAAATTATTAAAAAATTTCAAAAAAAAAATTCGAACCTCGACTCGTAAATTCGAATGGTCAGTCAAAAACTTTAAATTTTAAAAACAATTGTCTTCTTTCTCGCTGGATACCCTTTGACCAGAAGCTCGATAGTGCTCTTGTACTGATTCCTGTAGATCAAATAGGATATCTTGTAGGGTAGAACAGCATATACAGTCAAACCTGAAAAAGTAACCAATTTTGACTGCCCAGGTAGCAAGCTCATAAAAATGACGCCATTTTTAAGCATTTTTGTTCAAAATGACGTCAATTCGGAAAAAAAATTGACTTCATGTTTTAGTCATTTTTTTTGGAAAACGACCACTCTAAAACACGTCAGAAAAAAGCGTCTTTTTTCTGTCATTATTTTCTAGAAAAAATGACCAATTCGGAAAAACGACAGAAAAAGACGTCATTTTTTGGTCGTAAATGATTTCTAATTATCGTCCAAAACTAACGTCATTGACCACAATTAATGGCGAATTCGACTCACCCAAAAAGTGTACACCGGGTGTAACTACAAGGAGAGCCATAAGTCTGTAAAGTCTTCTTGCGCCTGCTGCCTGCAATAGTGCCGATTTAACAGACTTATGCCTCACCTTG
>JAQGBX010003953.1:0-16214 GCA_034698745.1 Megaphyllum sjaelandicum | reverse complement strand
ACAAACAGAATTTTCACATCTCTAACGGTTAAGAAAAAAAATTGAGTGGTGATGGACTTATGAATCACCCTGTATAGAGAAATACATGTAGATGTGTGATTATGAAGAAGAGTAATTATAGTTATAGGCTACTTACCTGCGCCCCGACTCCTCCCATGCGTAACCTCGGGATGTCCGTGTGGGATAATGGATCGGATTTCCACGGTTCCAAAGTTCTGAGATCGTCCTCAAGATCAACCTCAGACAAATTCCCCACGACCGTTCTGACGGCGTACGGAATGTCGTTATGACTGCAAAAGGACAAAACCGGAAATATTTATTTAAAAAAATACTAGGTTAATACATCACATTTCGATTATCAAAGAGCTGGGGAAATGTTTATTTTTTGAAAAATTATAACTTTCCCTATAAATAAACAATATGTTTTTTTTCAAAAAATTTTCTTAACTTTCCCCGTGAAGATTCCAAAAAATGTCCTATTATTTTCCTAAAAAAATCAGATTTTTTTATTTTAAAAAAAGAAGTACTTTTCCTGTGAAAATTACGAGGCTTGCCATGAAAGTTATAAAATTTGTTCATTTCAGATAATGAATTCTTAATTTCAAACTATGTCCTCTAATAGCAATTACTGTATGTTTCGAATTCATGAATCGTTCTATCTCAATGACGTCTCAAAGTTTAAGAATTTCAAGTATTCGCAAAAAAAGTACTTCACCCATCAATGATTGGTGTTGACATTAGCGCCATGGCCACTATCGGATCCACGTCTCGAAATGGTAAATTGTTTTTGTGAATTGTGGAGGCTGCTATGGCCACGCCCAGACCCACTAGAAGAAGAGCTGTTACCACGACGACCGCTATTGTGCCCTTCCGGTTACGGTTTCCGCCTGACAGCAACCTGGTGGAACGGCCCTAATTAGAAATCAAATGGAAAGCAGACGTTATTCAATTTTAACAACATCATCTCTTGTTGGATTCCTGTTGAGCATCATGAAATTGTTCAGAATCTTGGGCATTTGTCCAAACCCTGAATCTTATGGAAATTAAAGGATTATTTTAAAGAACGCGCGTAATATCGCGAACTTTATATTTCAATCAATTACAGCAGTTACAGTAAAACAGTCCAACAGTATCGTTTCCATATACGTGTATTAGCCTACGCGGTATACATTTTTTATTCTGCATCTCAATCCAAATTAAAATTAAAATCGTAGTTATAATTTCGGTAAAAAATTCCTGAAAAAACAAATATGTTAATTTTCCACATACATGTAGGCCTAACCATCTCCATTGCCATGCATGTACAATTCGAAGAATTTCGCATAAGCATCATCATTCAAATGTGCTTTGAAAGTTTACGGTCATAATAATGCTTCAAATCGCAATATCTTTCCAAAACTCCAACGCCATCTATGGCGAGATCGATATGCACGATATATACAAATAGTGCGCAATGAAAGGGTGTGATGATGCCAAGGCAAAGATGGTGAAACATGAGATGATGCCTGCATGAAGACGAACTTTTGCAGTGCTTTGGCAATTCCTACATCAAAATGGCGTATAACGATAAAATATCGCCCAAAAATCATTGAATATAATGTATATAAATATGTATAGCTACATATGTATAGCTTTTCCCCATTACCATGTTCTAATTTGATAATTTGAACATTATTCATCATTACTTCTTAAAACAGGTTGGAGAAATGTTTTGAAGTTGCTGTTCAACTTTTGATTCCTTTTGTCGACATAACGCTTCCTAGAATGTGTTCTGATTTTCGCGGGTTCCAAACTTTGTTTTCAATAATTCGTCAGATAAATGTATCCAAGTTTTCACGTATTCGTGTTTTTCTGGTATTATTGTGACCCTGCACATTCAACGAATGTTCTTAAAAACAACGTGTTACATGATTTAATCGCAGACTTGAAACATATTTCAAACTTTGAACACGCCATTTTATGTTTTAAATATAAAAATATTCTAAATATCAATATATCATTCCTAACGATTATATTCTGTTCTGATGTGCTCGATTTTCTCAATATTACGTCTGAAACACAATTTAAATTTTGCGCACATTATTTTGTGTTCTACATATTTTTTAAAAAAAGTGGTTAGTTAATATAAAAAAGTGCTCTAAATTGAAAAGAGAGATCCAAATCGAAAAGAGAGATTCAAATCTAAAAATTTATTAGTCTACATTGTAAAGTGCACTTTAATGTCATCTCAAACACTTCCTAACCCGATTTTTGGCGAATTTCCGCGTTTTTGAAAAGTCATCACTTACCATCGTCCGTGTGGTAGTTATCTTTCCGGGAAATTAATCTAGCTCCATATGGATATGCCAAAGGGAAAGATTTTGCGCACGAAGTATGCCTAGTCGTTATCGGTGCAAAAATATGAAAAGAAAAGCGTCTCCTTGATCCCTTGTCCCCCAAACACGTCAATAGTTCTCCCAAATTGATGGTTCGACTGTCAAAAGTGCTCAAAGTAATTTTGCAACTTAACTGAATTCTAAATGAGTGCACCTCGTGACTTGCACAATGAAGTCAGGGCCAAATTTTGGGGTGCCATTGAGATCTGGAGAAAATGACGACGACCAGCAAGCACCCGCCATACAAAGAAATGTCATATTTTTTAATCTGCAAGAAAGGAATAATTAGGATTAATTGGCTTTAAGGAATCAAAGGAAATCTGCTCTGGATATTAACAAACAATGCCTTGGCTGTCATGGTCACGGCATGACAGACTAGCTGGCAGTTGCAACTCCAAGATGATGTTAGTCTGCTTGCGAATAACGATAAGATTATCGTGAGGAAAAAAAGAAATAGTTTTAATTTTTTGCGAAATTTTATCGTGTATTGAAAAATTCAAAATATTTTTTACACAAATTCTATCGTTGGTAAGTCGATATTTAGATAACTTATACTGTTATTTGGAAAAGTTTCATCTCAATTTTAAGAAAATGTATAATGCTGTTTTGGAAAAGTTTCCTATTTCAGAAAAAAAAAGACATAGTCATTAGGAATAATAAGTCGTTTTTTAATGGAACTTTGAATAAATTGTATATTGCCGTTTTGAAAAGTTTCAATTTTCAAGAAAAATATACTGTATACAGTTGTCATTGGGAAAAAATTGCATCGGTTTTTAATTTTGTGGTAAAGTTTTACTGCTTTTGGAATATTTGGCTGTTTATCTCACGTACGTAGCTATAGAAAACAAATTATCGCATTTTTTTTCACTTTATGCTTAAACCCTCATTTCAAAAAAGTCCCCATAAAGAACGGCCCACTTGAAATAAAATTAGAAACATGTTCTGGAAGAGTTAATAATCACTATCAAGAAATTATTAATGACAAACTTCGTCATTTTTTGGTTTCTGAGAAACTAAAGATACATTTACTTCTAAAGTAAATAGCAGAAATTTTAAAACTTGCATGTTAGAACAATTTAATCTATACCCATTGATGTAAACATCCAGGTTTACAGTATACAGAATAATAGTTCATTTCCTAAATTGGAAATTGGGAACTGGAAATCCCCGAAATTGGATCATCCGGTGCACACTTTACTGAACCAAGTCAGCCAATGGGAAATGTAATTTTTTAAAAAAAGAATAATTTGTTGATGTGATATTTCAATTCAACCTTTTGGTACCTGGTAATGTCATTTCTACCGTCCCAAGCGCGGAAAAACCGCATTAAAACTCGCATATTTCTGCGAATCGTGCTCTTTGAAAAGGTCGTTAATTTCCGAAAAAAAAATCTTGTTTACTTTAACATTCTTTAATTTGGGGACGTCCAAACTTTGTCCAAAACGTTTGGCATTTTGGTAAAACCCACGGAGCCCTGGTTAATCGCTGGGTGAGCTCGGTGTTGTTTTGGAAACGTCAAAGCTTGTTGAGTTGAACTTGAAGAGAAATGACAACCGAAAAAGCTTTTTCGATTTTAGGATATAAAAAAAAGATCGAAGGCCTTGAATGGCCCCTCTCTCCTACCCTGAAATGGCACAATGAGCGAAGGTTTGTGACTTGGAGCGGATTTACCTGGAAGCACCCCGAGCAGCTAGGTGGCTAAATTTGCAGAAACCAATCAAAGGCTCCGGATGCGCACGCCTTCTGCGAATGAATCATTGGAAGAAATCAGCCAGGTTTTTGCCTATTTAGATATCTGTTTTTGGCTGGCCAATGCGCAATGTC
Organism: Megaphyllum sjaelandicum; assembly: GCA_034698745.1. NCBI lineage: Eukaryota > Metazoa > Arthropoda > Diplopoda > Julida > Julidae > Megaphyllum > Megaphyllum sjaelandicum. The sequence goes on along the minus strand of JAQGBX010003953.1, from coordinate 12,015 downwards.
TCCTCGCTAGGACAGAGAAATACGGAACAGAACCTTTGACAGAAATTTCGACATGGCTCGTTCGGGATGGAAAGGTGCTCTGCTGTTGTGCATCGTAGTAGGTGAGTCGAATTTCTTGACAGAATTGACCAAGAAGACACAAAAGTTGACAAGTTGGCAATTGCGTTCAGTGGACAGTCCTCTTAAAACAGTTTGCTTATTAGCATCCGTTCAACTTGCTCAAATTCCAAGATTTTTCAGAAATTAATCACTATTTGACTAAGTGCTCTCAGTGGACAGTCCTGAGAGGCCCGGGAAAAAAAAACTTGGAATTTGAGAAAGTTGAACGGAACGGATGCTAATAAACAAACTGTCTTAAGAGGGCTGTCCACTGAACCCAATTGCCAACTTGTCAACTTTTGAGCAAGTCTTCGATTGGTTAAAGTTTGGTCAAGTTTGTAAAGGTTGAATTGGCACTGACATGGGTTTCAAAGCTTGGAAATATAGTTGATAAAAACATATAAATGGGCATATGGACAACATACGGGGACGGTCAACAAGTGTGTAATACCCCACTTATAATATACTTCGGAACAATTAATTTATAGAATGAATATGTTGCATATTATAAATAAAAGTATTTTAAATAAAAGATAGTCACAGAATGAGATACAATATATGATCGCTGCAGTCATTCGTTAGTCGGCATCATTACATGTGTATTTTCCTCCAAATTCTGATTCTCTTCAAGAAGGGAACACATTGAAATTAACATGCTATTTCGACTTTGCCTTCTTTCTAAATGGTATAAGAAATCCTCTTCTTAAAATATTAGTAGAATAAATAATGCGCAATATTGGGATAAAAATAAATTTTACTATTTTCCGAGTGAATTTCGATATGTTGTATGGAATGTTTTTAAGTAGATATACATGCAAACCGATCGTCCGCAAATTACAATCATGGCAACATGTTGGCAACATATGCTACAGAAAATTATTTCTGTAAATGGAAGCATGAATAAATGAAAAATTAGCAACTATATTTAAAGAATGATTTATATATTACCTCGATTTTCATGGAATTTTCATCCTCGGAGTTGTCCTTAGCTAATGAGTTCTCAAATTTAATCGTCTCCATCTTCTACAGGAACTGTTCATGTTACAATCCTCTAAGTTAGATTAGATGATGAAAGTTCCCAATTTATCAGGTTTCAGAAGTGAAAAAGGATATGGCATCGTGATACTAATTGCCGAAACCGGTCATATATATGTACATGTAGCGCTGATTCGGGTAATCGCGATATGCGAAAGAAATTTGCACGTTTATGTCATGGTTTCCTAGTTGTAGATGACACAAAAAGACATCGAATGAGGAAGTCCTTGATTTTCTCTGTTATAATCCAGCTTATTCAATTCTTTCCTGGTTTCATTTTTCTGCAGTTTTACAGCTGGCACACGCTCAAGTTCAAACTTTTCGGGATGTGGATGATTTGTGCCTCGCATGCATTTGCCAAGTAAGTTTTTACACTCATGATAACATCGAAAAGAAGTTATTTTTTCTGAAAAAAATCGACAAGATCTTGAAGAAATGGTTGAATTGTCCAGTAATTTTGATTATCTGCAATTATCTTGCCTGAAATTATGAGGGTGTCCTAGTAGTTCATTCTCTAACGAATGCATTGATTTAAAAGATTGATTTGAACTCGTTTTAAAATTAGAATGTTTTGTTTATGAAAAAATTATCCTTCGATCCTTCGAGAAGATTGAGAAACGAAAAATGTTACCTTTTCTGGCTTTTGTAGATGTAAATAAAAAAATCAAATACTATCTCTTGTACAATTTGCGGTATTAAGCATGTACAAGCATACTACATGTATATAAATGTTCTGCAATATCCAATATACTATGTACCTTCAATGGCTTCATTTTTAATGCAAAGCTTTAGTGTTTGAAAGATGTTGTTAAACAACAAAGTACACGTCTATCCCTCTGACAATAAACGAATTAAAAAAAGAAAAAGAAAATTTAGCATCGTCATAAGGTGAATCTCAGAAAACTATGAAAGCAATATTTTCTTATCGAATACTCGCGAGTTGCACCGTATTTTATATTTACATTGTGTTTTTCAACGCGTATCACTGCGTGAAACCGATATTTAAACTTTTTTGGAGTCAGTGAGTTTTTTTTAAGGCCATTTTACTTCAAAATTTTGCAACTTTATAATAGTCAATAATGATAGTAATATGATAGCACTTAAATCAACAAAATTTGGACCAGGTCCATAAAACCGTCTTGCCAGAGGTGCTAAAAGCTGCTAAAATTAAACATAAACGTTTTATGAACTTGCGTAGAAATTTAGAACTATACTGTTCTGTTCGCGTGTGGCTAGCATTATCTAATTGCTTTCACTTTCAACGCTCTTAACTACCAGTCGAAACACCTACTTTTTTTAAACTTAAGAGGTTATCTGCAATGGCATTTCAAATTTGATATGGACAGACAACACGCAATTTTAACAAGCTTTCAAGAGACTAACCTTAACCCCTGCCAAGGTAAAGATACGTTCTTTCAGAATGCGTGGGTTTACTTGATCACCAAGGCCATCGAAGCAAGCAAAATATCCGCTTCACGTCCCTTTTTTGACAATTTACTCAATATGTGAATATATGTCATCACATAAATCACCCCGGTGGGCAGCTCGCAAATTCTGAAAATATCACCCAATATTCATTACCAACATTTGAAAACTTGCCAAGAAAAAAATTAAGTGTGTCAAGCTGACACATTTGCCTAAGAAATGGATGTTGCGTGAATACATTAGCGAGGATAATAAGAAAGTGGAAAAAAAAATTATGTCCTTCTGTCCTCAAGGAAAACCCAAGGACTTCTGAATGTTGCAGGTAAATGCTTCTTAAAAAATGGTATACACGGGGACTTCAATGGCAGAACTAATTAAATTACCTCGAACTTCTGTTTATGCTGAAACGTTAACCTTAACATTTCCCAGAAACATCGGAACATTGTCAATTTTAAGAGCAATAAAAACACAAAGAGGAATAGGCTTGGTATTATGAATAATGCTTTGACAAAAGCAAAATCATCGAAATTCTTGACAGAAGGGGCAGGTTTGAGTTTGCAGATGGACTTAATTTGACAAAAAGAATAGTGAACATTTTAGTAGAACAGGGAAGTTTTAGTGGAAGTAAAGCGTTGACCGTTTGGTAGGGGAAACAGTGGAAAAATTCTTCGTCTTACAACGAAAGAAGTAATGGAAAACTTCCAGAATAAAGATTGTTAGACTCAAGATAACATTCTTAAAGTTATGCTAGAAGATAAAGTGGTGTATTTTTGGTAGAAGAACATTGCATATTTTTTGGAATGATAAAAAAGTTAGAACTTACTGTATGTCAGATCTCCAGTATTTCTTGGCAACATGAATATTACCAAACATCTTGACTTTTAAAATGTTCTCTGGGGATGTCTGAAGTCGAGGCAGAAGGAGCAATGGTGAACATGCAGTTTGTGTAGATGCGAGTGCCTAATGCCTCTTTGAATAATTTCCGTCAGATTTTCCTTGACAAAAAGAGCAATTCTCGCATAAAAACAATTTTCATTTTTAACAGAAGGAACATCGCTTAACCACCAAAGAGTTGAGATAATTACAAGCTCGAAACTATTCGTCCAAATGCCATCGTCTAGTTATAGTTTATTCCAAGATGAACTTCAACTTTTCAACACTAAAAATGTATTAATTCAAACCGTCCCGTTATAGGCCAGCACCGGATGTCAACCGAAACCATGCGCTGATTTAGGCGGCACAACTTTCTGTGGACCCTACCAGATCTCCAGAGCTTATTGGTTGGATGCTGGACAGCCGGCTGTCAACCAGGGTAGCCAGAGTGGTAAGTTCACAGTCAATATTTATTTCAAGAATTGTTTTTTTGAGGTTCATAAACCAGTCTACATCATTGCACGTTTTCAGCTTTTGAAGAATGTGCCGTTGACGAGACTTGTTCGGCAAACTCCGTTCGACGATACCTGATAAAATATGCTCGGAATTGCAACCGTGATTCTCTCTTGGATTGCGAAGACATCGCTCGCCTCCACAAAGCCGGTCCATTCGCCTGCGATCAGCCTGCTCTGGAAGCAACGCCATATTGGAAGGGCTTTCTGGATTGTTGGTACGGGAAAAAGAAGTAAAACACATGCAGCAGTGGGATTTTTCCATGGTCGATTGGCAATATCCCTTCTCTGGGGAATTTCTCTGGAAAAGAGACATTAATCGGCATTCGCGCACACTACACATGCTTCATTTAACGTATTCTCCACTGTGTAATCAATGTCTGGTTTTTAGTTATGAACTGAAACCAGTACTATGGTAAATGGACGATCTCGAAGTGAATTTGCAGATTTTTGGATCTTTCTGACATTTTTAACGAGACATGAAAACAACTAAATAAACTTAATTACAGTGCATTTTGTTTTAGATTTCTATTATTTAACGTTATGTCCCATCTAAGCACAGACATGCAGAAAATTGGATGCCAATTACTTTTTCCTCAACCAAGATCCCTCAAGATATAATATAATTCTTCCATTTGAATGACATTGTAAAGATCCATAATATTAATTTTCTAACCGTTTTTTTTTTAAAGTTACAAAACTAACCTATACGTAACAATAGCTAACAACAAAAGTAAAAGCCGCTTAATTAAACAATAATATGTCTTGATTTCATCAAAGCTTAAGTTGCATGGATTCTACTGACGATTTCATTTTTTTTTCTCGAAATTCATGTATGCCCATCATTCATGTTTAAAAAAAAACAAAATCGTAAATAAGAATCTAATGTTAAACTGTTAATATTTCAGCAAATGTCTGAGAAATACAGTTTGTGCATGCGTTTTAACAGTTTATACTCCCAAATATTATTTTACTTAAGGCAGTGTTAAACCCTGTACCATTACGATTTGTACATGTATACTATAATGTCTATTTGTGAAGAAAAATTGTTTCCATCTTACAATTATTTACTTATTTTGTTAACAGATACTGTATGCATACTGTACTCTAGAGCCACCATGGCTGAGCCACGTAAAAATTAGAAGGGTGCTCCTACAGGTAAGGAGTTTGCACCGGCTTAATTCGAAGGTGGGTTTTTATGAAAACCACATTTATAATGAAATGAAAAGGGAAGGTAGCACTTTCCAGTTAGGCAACAGAAGAAAAAATTCTAGCGATACAACGAAAATTCGGTTGTTAAACGAATGATTTTTGGGATTCCGTTATTTACTAATATTAGACTTTTACATTACAATAAGGAAAATCTCAGCTTGGAAGTAAGGAACAGCTTCAATTTCCAAATAGACAAATTCATGTTTATTGTGAGTGCGAGACCATGCGTTGAGGCTAGTCCAGCTAAACCTCTACCATGAGCATAATTATCGAAAACTGAGCAAGTGCGCAAGTAGATACATGTAAGATGGCGGCCAAAGAAATTTATGATACAGTGTACATGTACATGTACATATGCTTATGCGAAAAATTGTAACGTCTCTTTCGTTGCCATTTTGTTACAAAACTGCATGTATACTGCTGTCATGCAGGCCAAGTATGGAGAAAGTACATGTAATAAAGCAAAAACAAACGAATGTATCAGGTGATTCAAACCAAAAAAAATACATACTGTACATGTACATGTAAAAACAAACTATACAGTACATGTAACTGCAAATTAAAACGAGGGTGCTTTTAAAATTCTCGAAAATGTCTTACACCAAGTGAACCAAAGTAAAGTGAGCGACTTTGCGAACACCTTTCATTTCTTGGGGTAATGACTCCCAAGAAATTCTCAGCAATGACAAGTTAAATACTTCCTGTTGTACATGTACATATCATTTGGTCGAGCAAGATTACTATAACAGGTGTACAATGTACTGTATAACTGTGACTTAGTCCATCACATGACCTTGGGCAAGTCAGGGGTGACAGTAGAACTTAACGTGTGAAGTGTTGATGGTTCTGGTGCTACTTTCTGCTTATTCTTAGCTGTCAACTTGTTTAATTCTTTCTTCGAATTTTTCACAAAAACCTAAAACGTAAAAAAAATTCAAAATTTGATTTGGCTCCAATTCGACTTCAAATTTCACACGCCGAGTATAAACTGACCATTAATGAAGTATTCATGAAATAAGGCTTGGTCGTTCCATCGTTCATGTCGCAATCCTCGCAAAAACAGACGAGCAACGTATCTATTGACATCTTTGAAAAAGTCAAAGTTTTCAGTCAAAAATTCAATTATTGACCTTGTCCTCGTTGCACTGTTTTGGCAACAGATAGCGCCACTACTGTTAAGGGTGAATTTTAACTCCAATTAACTTCAATTAAATAGCTACTTTTTTTATTCACCAAACCATGATCAAACACCCAGATATTTAAACTTATCCAGTATAGTGACGCCAACCAAGGTCAAGTTTAAGGAAAACTACATGTAACTCCTTTACAAATTCCAAAATAAATTTTTGTTTTTTACCTCGTAGACCGTGAGGAAACAGTGCGAAATAATCATGCCGAACAAAGCGCATAACAGTATTGGGACCCAAATGTGATGAACTCCAGCCTTTGCCTTAAAAATGATGATGAATTTCATAGATATAAAAATTCATAGACAGATGATAAAAAATTAAAAAAAATTGGTGAAGTATTACCTTCACCATTTCAATCCCAATGAAGATGACTGCCAAAACCACGCTCAGTTTGCTCAACATGAGTACAAAATCCCCTACGGAATTTATGGCGGCTACCCGCAAGGCATTATTTGTAATGATCCTGAAGGCCCGTTTAGCACCCTCACAAAACGAAACACCAAAAATGCCTGAAAGTAAAATATAGTCCTTTTCAAAAATGTTATTTTTTCCGAGGTAGCAAAAGGTACGACAAATGTTTTTAGAGGGCACGAACGCCTATTTTGCGCTAATTCAGGTATAGCGGGTGCAAGTTCAGGGTCTATACAAATGTACATTGTAGTGTAGGTGCGCACTGCATAAGATCCATGCTGTTATTTGGTATCATTATACGAAAGTTTAATTTGAACGAGATATGACACAGCTAAATAAACGTTAAAAAACCAGTTTTATGTTGCGCAGTTCATTTGAATGTCAATACCGATTATAAACCTACGCACCTTTAGAAACAAAAGTTGGACTACACTTGTACAAAGATGTACAAATAACTTGTAGATAAATCTGATTATTGTGATGATCAGATCAAAAATAATGTACAAGCAATAAGAAACGTTTTATGAAACAAATGTGCCGAATATTAAAAAAGTGTTGAAATTTTTTTTCCTGCTTTTACCCCAAAAGCAGCGCAAAAAGCAGCGAATCGACATTTCTAAATTAAGAAGTATAATTTTTCTAAAGTAATTTGGCATTTTTAAACTTTTTTAAACATCGTTTCAAACTTCGCAACGCTTCAAAAAGCGTGGGTAAATTCGCCACCTGCACTTGTTTTCTAATTTTACTTACAGTATACGTAATGCCATATCTCGTATAAAGGATTATTCGGAGTTTTGATTATGCGGGGAATTTAGTTTTCAACTGCTCCTGATAATCGGTGGTTTAATGCATATTTTTTTTATTCAAAACTTTTTTCAAGCGAAAGTTTTCAATAAAAAAGATGGTGATCAGCAAAGTTATATTTAATGGGGAATTTAAGAAAATATCCAATTCCGTTTTTATTGCAGTTACCTATTTCGATATAAGCGTTTCTGCTCAAATATTTCAGGAAATTTTCCAAGCAGTAGAGTAGACACTGGACAGCACACATGAAACAACGTGCGCACGAAACCGAATTCTGGCTGCTCAATCTGCAACACGTTCCAGAACACAAGTTAAGCTCGAACCTCCATTAAGATTAAATAATCAGTCTGGAAATAATGGCCAAAAAACATACTTGCGTTCCACGTATTTCAGCAATATTCGAACTGCTTTGATGATGGCAATGATCAGTGACCCAAAAGCGACAGAACCAACATGATAGCAGAGCAAACGACGGATGCTGACCAGAATAGGTGAGTTTAAACTGGATTTGTCCCTGAGGGAAAACGTGCGAGGGTCAAAACGAGTTCGGTAATAAAGCAACTGTTTGGTTTTGACCAGCAACAACTGGGCGACCATGGTCATACTTTTATTCATATTTTTTTCCTTTACATTTTACAAGACTACTTCCTGTTTTTTCCATCCTTCCCGTCGTAGACTTATTATTTTGTTGTGTTGGATAAAAATTTGTGAATAACAGCCTACCCTAAAATTCATTTAAGTAACGTTGTCCAAAAATGAATTAGTTTTACAAATTTTAATATAGCAATAAAAAATGAACGTTCTTCTAGTAAATGCTTAGTAAATCTTAAAAATTCATGAAATATCATTTCGTGATCACAAACTATAGTCAATTCTTTAGGCTTTCCTAATAATTCATTAACCCAAATTTCCTGATATTTCCTTTTCTTCAAATATCTTCTATTTTCTCCTATTTATTTAAAAACATTTCCATATTTATTATTTTTTTTTACAATAAAGTAATTTTCCTAATGAAATACAAAAAATGTTACCGAATTAATTTTTTACTCAAAGAGTTAATAAATACATTTATTAAAAAAATTTAAAAAAAGTTCGTTTCCAAACTAGGCCTGAATTCAACAAATTTCTGAAAATTGTCATATATTTAATAAAAAAACATGCAGTTTTCTATTACGCAATTAATTTTATGGAAATTGGGTGCTGATAAACACAACGGACGCTTGACTTATTTTAAGCTATCCCAGACATGATTTTAATTGCCTTTTGCTACCGGAACTAAACTTGTTGAACAGTAATTATTGTTATTAAACAATTAGACAACTGAAAATTCAATAAAATCATACCTTGAAAAATACCATTGAGAAACAGCGCTACCGATCACAAAATCCTGACAGGCCAGACAGAACTGAGTGAGCCAAAGCAGACCAAAAAGATGGTACCAACGTGAACACTGAAATAAATGTCATTTAATTATCTGATATTTTTTTCCGTTAATTGAGTACATTTCAGATTGGCATACCAATATAGCAGTATCCTTCTTGTACGCAACGTGGCCTGCCTTATCCACAACTGGCATTCCTGCTCGAATGAATCAAAGCTGCCTCAGAACAATAGTTTTGGAACATTGTTAGTTTTCCCCATTTTCCACATACACGTATGTTTTCATACCTGCACTCTCGATCCACAGCAATCCATAAACCCATAGAGAACAGACCACCGTTATGATTAAAAATGTCTAAAACAAGTTGTATCGAAGGTTAAAGTTAATCGGTTGTTTATTTATTCCTTAAGGCTGGTTAAGATGATTCGCTTACCCAAATTGGTTGCAGAAGAAGCAGAGGCATTGCTGCAACTGCCTTACCGGCTTCTTGGAATAGTGCTATAACCTATGCTTTCACATCATAAAATTACTTGAGTTAGGAAAATTGGAAAAGTTCTTCCATGAAAAAAATTACATTGTGTCTTGGAAATCATTCTGCCGATTTTTAAAAATTGTTATCATGTTGTAAAAAAATTGTTTTATTGTGGATAAACAACATTTAAAAAAAGCACAACGTCTATACGCTGGGGTGATCACAAAATTTTCAATTTCCCTGACTTTTCCCTGAGTGAAATCCAAAATTCCCTGACCAAAACTTACTCGTTAATGCATATCATTTTTTTTGTCAAAATGAGAAATAAAATAACAATTGCAATGAGAAGCTTGGCAAAACACTAGATTTTGTTACGAGTTTAGCTGAAGAGGGTTGGGGATGGAGCTGCTAGCAGACTGAGTGCATGGATAGCATTTTGCTTTTATTTGGGAAAATTTCCCTGACATTTCCATGATTTCCGCGGCCACTTTTTTCCCCTGACTTCCCTGACCTGTGGCCACCCTGATATTGATGAATCGGCTGAAATTTTCACTTTCCAAATAACGCACAAAATCCATCTGAGTGCAGCAGCTGAGGTAAACATGTTGCAATTTGATCGAATTAAGCGGTTTTTTTATAACATAGAGCAGCGCTAGGAAAAAAATCCGTTCTGAACTTTGAGTTTGAAAGGAGATAACTAGCGTATCGTATATATCGTTCGATTTCGTATAATTTCATGTGCAAATTAACTTGAAGAAAGGCAGATACACATAACTCGAATTGGCTCGCGTTTATATCTAACAGTTTTGAATTAGTTAGTGCATGGTCCATTTCTAAGCGGAGGGCACGAATTATCAGATTACATACCGTCTGGTGGCCTGTACAGGTAAAAATATTTCATCCGCTGATTTGACCTGCATGAAAAGTCCTCATATACGAACGAAGTATCCATCGTCTCAGATCGACAATCTGGAAACGGACGATTCAGACAATGGACACAGTATACGTAAAGGTGGGCAAACACGGGCGATCCATTTGGAGTTTTGGCCCTGGGCGGGTCCAAAATTCGCCGTGTATGGGGAAATTTGAATGGACTGTAGTGGCTGGACTGACCAAAACATACATGTATTTCCAGCTGGGATAAATGGGCGGTCCATTCGGGCAAATGGCCCTGGGCCTGTCCAAAAGTCACCGTGTATGGGGAAATTTGTCCAGAATGGAGTGGCTGGACTGGCCAAAACAGATACGAATGCACACTGGCTAATTATATAGCCCTCCGTTGTGGAAGTGGACGTGGCTCCGTCGTGTTACTCGTGTATGACCCCCTATTTTGGACCAAAGCTAAATGGACTCGGCAACTTTGATGTTCCGGTGGCCAAATCATTGCAGCGCCGCCCTGCTGTTTATGATAGAGAAACTCGCTCTCAGTCAGCCCTTTGCTTGTGAACGAATCATAGTCAACGTGCCACTCGCCTGATATTGACTAAAGATAGCCACAGGGTGACACACTAGTGTTAATTCATTGGCTTAGTATATAACGTTACAATGTATATATCCTGTGTTTTAAAACGTGCTACCATTAGCATAATTACAACATGGAAGCCAATAAGATACAAGTGTTACTCTGTTGGTTTCACGGGTTAATATGGGCGTGTCAATAGTTATACTATGTATACGAGTGAGCAAATTGATATTACGTATATTTTGCAATGCACCTACGCGAAGTTATGTCATAGTTGACCTCACGTGACCCAATGTTACAAAACAGTATTTACTGTCAAATCCTTTATCGTTTGGTGGCAATTTTAATCCATTCAAATTATAGTATGTACATGTATTTATACATTCTTGTAAGTTGTAACATATAAGAATCGACTAATAATTAGAAAAAAAATTACAAATAAAACAGGATTATACGCCCGTATAGCGGTAGGGTTTGCATTCGTTGTACCCGGTGATACTTCGCACTTTGACCCAGAAAGCGCGAAATTGACCGGGTACACCTCATTTGAAATGCATTACCAATTGTTTTACAGGTAGTTGGCGCTAGTGGTCGGTAATTTAATTTTTTAAATTATAAGTACCAACGAATGCAAACCCGTAGGGCTCGCGGTTATTGGTACTTTTAATTCTTTACTTCTAATTTTTTTGACCGCCAGCGCCAACCAGCAGGAAAACCATCGGTAATTTAAATGCATTAACAATATTTTCCCGCTGGTTGGCACTAGTGGTCAAAAAAAAATTAGAAGTAAGAATTAAAAGTACCAATAACCGCGTACCCGTAGGGTGCGCATTCGTTGGTACTTAGAAGTAAGAATGTTAATTTTTTTGACCAGTAGCGCCAACCAGTGGGCAAACATTAATAATGCATTTAAATTACTGATGGTTTGCCCGCTGGTTAGCGCTAGTGGTCAAAAAAATTAACATTCTTACTTTAAGTACCAACGAATGCGCACCCTAGTTTACCTTTTAGTATGTTATACGACCGTAGATTTTAAAATTGGTTTAAAAACAGCGATAGGCTTAAGAACACTACAAAACTTTTAAATTACGAATGATAATTTATGTACCACTAGCGCCAACCAGCGGGCAAACAATTGG
>JAQGBX010003952.1:0-16215 GCA_034698745.1 Megaphyllum sjaelandicum | reverse complement strand
ACTTGAAGAATGGCACATGGGTGCCGAAACGTCGTTTACCTTAAAACGTTGATGGTCGTGCTTTTCATTTCTTAAATTATGACCGATGGCAATGTCAAAAGTTGACATGGTTTGCAAAATAAACGCAGAACATATTTTGCAAAATATACAGATGGCAATTTTGAAAATTAACATAGAAAAATTTAAAACAAATGTGCGTGACATATTTGTTTATAAAATTAGACAAGTTTTTACTCGGAAAATGTTTAAATTTGTACTCGGAAAACGTCGGAAATTTTGCAAGTTTATCCTTGGAAAACGTGAAAATTTTTTTCAAAAATTTGGTATTCTGAAAACATGGAGAAATTGACAATTTTTATCCTTCGAAAACGTAAAAAGTTGTGCAAACTTAAATTCGTAAAACGTGGAATAATTTGAAAAAATTGAACTCGTAAACTGTGGAAAATTTTGCAAATTTGTATTTGAAAAATGTGGAGTAGCCTATTTTGCAAATTTATCCTCGAAAAAAGTAATTTTTTTTGCAAATTTAAACTCGTAAAACATGGAATGTTTTGAAAATTTGTACTCCTAAAGTGTGGAAAATTTTGCAAATTTGTAATTGTAAGACGTGCAAATTTTTACTTGTAAAACGTGGACGATTTAGTTAATTTGTCGTCGGAAAACGGGACAATTTTTGCAAATTTGTGCTCAGAAAACGTGTACAATTTTTCAAAATTTGTACTCGTAAAACGTAAGATATTTTGCTAATTTGTACTAGGAAAACGTAGAAATTTTCTAATTTATACTCGGAAAACGTAAGAAATTTTGCTAAATTGTACTAGAAAAACGTGAAAAAGCTCGTTAATTTTTACTCGTAAAACGTGGAAATTTTTGCAAATTTTAACTCTGAAAACGTAGACAATTGTGAACATTTCTGCTCGCAAAATAGGCCCTTAGCTACGATCATAAATAAGCATTAATTTTGGATCGCAACAACATGACAACGTTAATTCCCCCGACTTTTTCAAAATAAAACATTCTTCTCTGACTTCTCCAGACATTTTCAAGTTCCCTGAAATTTTCAGGTTTAGGGGTATTTCCGATGCAGTGAAAGCCGCTTAATCTTTATTCTACAACTGCCCCTTGAAAGGCGGCAATCATTACGAGCTTGGATGTTTTGCCACATTGCCTTCTGATGTTTTCATTTTAAGTGATATTTAAATTTCATAACAAATAGTACCGTCGAACGTTGTTAAGTGGAAATCGACCCGGCTTCGAAATTCAATCCACTTATCCGGTTGTTTCACTTATCGAGTTTTATATAATATAGAAAACGTATTCAACAAATTCGGGGCTTTGAAATGTCTTGCATTTATCAGGGTTCTTCACTTATCGGGTTTCTAGTTATCCGGGTTCTATACTGTAATTAACAAACGCACATTCGTTGTTTTATCCAATGATTTGAACGATACGAAATGACCGAATTTTCTCTTCTATCCCTTAGACTTGCTGGGCCGCCCCATCCTCGTCATCATGATTTCGGCGATGCCCGCCGTGGCCATCCGGCGCGAGCGCAGCAAGAGCGTGGAGCGCATCGGGCCACCCACCCGCAGGGGGCGCTTCGTGGAGTACTACCACAAGAAGATCTCCCGCATGGGCAGCATCCGTCCGCCAGGGACGGCCACCCGCTCCTACAGCATGGCCACCACGCCGGACATAGATCTGCCGGCCGAACTGCTGGTGGAGATTGACCCTTACGAGGGTCATCGCTGCCCTCGCCTGCAGCGCCTCCTGGGCTACGTCTCGCTCTTCCACGCCGGTTGCGTCCTCATCGGCGTCGGCCTCATCGTGCTCTTCATCAGCATGGGCAACGTGAAGGCCAACGTACTGCTCATGCGCACAATGGGCTCCTTCCTGGTGGCCCTGGGGGCGCTGCTGTGCCTGCTCAGGACCGTCTTCTTCCGCAAGGCGGAGCCGCTCAAGCACCGTCTGCGCCTGCGCAGCAGCGAGTCCTTCACCGTGCGCCTTAGCAACGCTGATCACCCGTCGTGCCGAGCTCACCACCACCACCACAACCACAACCACCACATGGACTGCTACGAGGCCGCAGCCGCAACCACCCTGCAGCCGGCCACCGTCACGTGCATGCGTGTTATTCGCGAGACCGATGACGAGCTGGCGCCCCACGGCGGCGGAGGACGCAACGGGCTGCGCATGAGCTCCCCCTTGCGGTTGCAGTCGAAAGCCGACAGCAACGGCACTGACCGCAGCCCGAGTCCGCTGCGGCCCACCAGCGCTGACAAGATGCTACCCGGTAGGGACGAGGGCGAAAAGTCCCTCTAATGACATCCGTGGCCGCCTGTAGGGGGCGCTTTCACTATCGTCGATAACAGGGTGCGGAAGAGACCTTTTTTGCCACGGTACGCCGCTGCATGGGACGTTACTATACACCCTTTGCGCGGTTTGTTTGAAATGACCGCGCCGATGACCCCATCTCCCATGGGGGATCCCCCATCAACCTCGGTGCTCGTGAATACGGTGCGCACTTTCGCGTTTGTACGCCATCTTGCTTTTCCCCAGTTAGCCATTTTGTTTGGTCAATTTGTCACTGGTAGACTCTTCGATTATCCGGAAAAAAGGTTGAAAACACGATGTCGATATAATTACCATCATTACCCCATTACCCCGTGAAAAGGAAGAACATTCCTTGGTTCCTCCAGAAATTTCATTTTGAACTTTCCTGACCTTTTCAGGTTTTAAAAAATTTCCCTGACCAATGACAACGTGAAAAATTGATATAATTTGCAAAATTGACAATGTAAAATATTTTGTTAAATTTACTAACCACAATTTTGAAAATTATCATATGATTTTTTTTAAAAAATTTAAAAACATTGCATGGAAATTTTTTAAAATGGGAAAATTTTGTATTCGGAAAATGTTAAAAATTTTTACTCGGAAAATTTGGAAAATTTTGCAAACTTGTACACGAAAAACGTGGAAAATTGTGAAAATTTGTATGCAGAATACGTGGAAATTTGTTCAAATTAATAATCAGAAAACATGGAAAACTTTACAAATTTCTACACTGAAAATGGGCCCTGAACTAAACTTGTATAAGTATTAATTTTGGATCGCCATGACTGCGTTAAATTTTCCTGACTTTTTCAAAATAAACCATTCTTCTCTGAGTTTTCCAGGTTTTCCAGGTCTGGGGGAGTCCTTAGCTCAATATCCATCATTCCTCCTTCCCCCTCCCCATTCCTTCACTTTTCCCAAGCTCGTCTTCAAGAATTGACCTTCCCAAAGAATGTCACTTCCTTCAATATTCTCGTTGCTTTTCCTGAGGTTTTCTTGCCATTACTACCCTTCTTTCTTTTCCCCAGTTTTCTTCCAGTCGCTTTATATCCTTTTATGAAGCTGTTTTCTTATACTCGTCGTCCTTCCTTTACCCAAGCTCTAATTATCCTCTCCATCCTCCATTCTCCCTACCATTCTCCCTCCATTCACCATCCTCCTTCTTTTCTCGAGCATTTCAACCAATCACCACCCTTCCTCAATTTCTCAGCTTCTCTTTCAGTCAACATTCTTTAACTTTTTTTTATACTCACCAGTTTCCTTTCCATAAGCTCTGATTATCCTCACCATCCTCCACTCTCAGCTTTCCTCCAGCTTTTCATACATCTGGTTGCGAGCACAAAAAATGCTTATTGCAGGCGCTTACCACTCGCTGTACCCTAGCGCCACCAAGCGTGGTAAGAATGCGACGTGCTTTTTAAATGAGGGCGCACACGAAGAAAGCTCAGCAGAACAGGCTATTCTGAGCTTACAAGAAACACTTACAAGAAGGACGCTTTCGAGAATGTTTTTAACATTTTTTTTTGTGGAAATCTGAAAGGATATTTGTAAGACACAAAGTGGCACACAGATTACTATTGGTCAAAAGTGTAGCCATCGATCGTATGCCGCCTATGTACCGTAAAATTAACGTTCATTGTGCGCCCCGAAGCTGGAAACAAGAAGCTGAAAGAAGCACGTCGTAAGTAAGTATTCTTTGTGCTTGCACCCTATAGGATTCAATTCTAGATTCGTTACCTTTTTGCCTTTTTAATTCTAGATTCGTTATCTTTTTGCCTTTCAATTCTAGATTCGTTATCTTTTTGCCTTTCAATTCTAGATTCGTTATCTTTTTGCCTTTCTTTTAATAACTTTCGCTTAAGTTTCTATTATTCGTGCCAAATTACGAGGAAATTTTAGCATCGAACAGGAAACTGGAGTAATTGTCCGAAGAGTAAAAGCGGACGTTCTTCGAACTTGTTCATCACATCCCATCAGGTGATAATGGGCATCCGGATAATCGAGGATCTATCGTAATCGCCAACAATAATTAAAAGTTCCGAGAAACGCAACGCCAGCCAAATACGAGGGTAATATATATATATATACACCTTAGAGTTGTTTAGAACTCGCTTAAACGAAAATCGTATGCAATCTTATCACGGTCTGCGAATTCTTCACGAATTAATCCTTACCTGGGAGAAATTTCCCCCACTTTGCAAATCGAAAATGGAGCCTTTTTTCTAGAAACACAAGCCACAAGATGATGCAAAAGTGGGACCAGCCGTAAAAGCGCCACGCACGGGCAGCGATGCAAGCCGCCGGAAGTGACGTCACAGGGCGCCGGTGAATTTTTAGACTAGACGCGTAGCGCCACCTACGAAATTTCAGGGAGGTGAAAAATAAAAAATGAAAAACTCGCTGAAGTGAACAAATAGAAGAAATCCAAAAAGCGGACGAAACCAAAACTAAAAAAAAACTGGCATAGAGGGCGCAGTCAATCGCCTAACGCTCTCTCGCGGTGTTTTCGCGACTATACCAAACGCTCTCGTGCTTTATTTCGAGGGGTCAGAGATCACCCCCCGGGACGGATAAAAAAACAGGAACGAGAAGCGGGGGGGAAAAAATATGGGTAAAATTTAAAAAAAAAATATTACTAATATAAAACCCAAATTATTTTTTGTAATCGTCGAGCTTTGGTCATTTTTCCACGCAGAAAATCTGCCGTTTTAAAAAGAAGAGAGGGGTTGGATTTTAACCAAAGATGACCTTTTAACCTTTGTCGTAAAAAAAACCATAAATCAAAAAATGGCGGATTGAGGGCCTATAGGGTTGAAGGCCGAGAAATGGGAACGAGCTTCGCCGAAGATTATACACTAACCGTTATATTATCCTAACCAGTATTCAACGTGTCGATGTGTGTAATAAAAACGTGCTTACAACTCGATGTGCGACGCCATTGTTGTTGTTGACATTCTCGGAAATGGGGAAACTTTAGACATGTATCCAGTTTTGAATGTTGAATATATCTGAAAAAGTTTGAGAAAATTTTTAAGTAAAAAGTATTTCAGTTTTCCGAGGTAAATAAAATGGGGAAATGGAAAAAGGAAATGGGGAAAATAGGTTTGAAATGTGAGTGGCGCCACCTATGCTCGATCGAAAGCAGGGCTACTGAAACGTTCTAGATCAGGGTTCTCCCAAGAAATTTCAAATTCAACAGCCCTGACTTTTCAAGTTTTTTTTTAAATGTCCCAAAATCGACACAAGACAATATTCAATATTTTGGTAAATTAACATAGAAGAACATTTTCAAAATTGTAACCCTATTAGCAAGAAAATTTTGAATTCGGAAAATGTAGAACGTCTCGCAAACTATAGTACTCGAAATAGGTTGAAATACACTGTATATGACAATTTGCACTAGGAAAAAGTTCAAAATTTCGAAAAATCGTACTCGGAAAAGGTTGAAAATTTTGAACAATTGTAATCGGAAAAGTTTGAAAATGTCGAAAATTTGTAGACCTAATCGGAAAGTGTTGAAATTTTTTAACAATTGTACTCGGAAAAACACGAAAGTTTTTAACAATTGTACTCGAAAAAGGCAGAAAATTTTGAAAATTTGTAGGCCTACACGGAAAGTGTTGAAAATTTTAAACAATTGTACTCGGAAAATGTTAAAAATTTGAAGTCGGAAATTGTTTCAAATTTGTACTCTGAAAACGTTAAAAATTTTGAAATTTTGTCTTCGGACAAGATCGAAAATTTTTGCACGTTTATTCTCGAAATAAGTCAAAAACTATGCAAATTTGGCATTGATCGAAATTGTTGAAAATATTGCAAATTTGTGCTGTGAAAGTGTTGAAAATATTGCAAATTTGAGTTGGGAAAATGTTAACATTTTTGCAAATAAGCCCTGAGCTAACCACGTACGCACGTAGGAGCGGTCATTTTGGATCGTGATTTGATCAAGTTTTATGACTTTTTCAGTCTTGGGGTTAACCCATTGAAGTGGTGGCTTTTGACCTCGTTTAAATTTGCCTCCAAGTAATGACGTCAAAACTCCATTAACCTAATTTCTACCCCTCCCTCCTTCGTGACGTTTTTTAACATCTAGGTGTGAAAATTTGAAACTGGTCATCCCTTTAATTTCCTGCTGGTCACCCGAGTTGCTGCCACAGGTTCTTTTCCACTTGGTCAACGGATTTTCAGTGGTATCTCAACTACTTTTCGGATTTTTACAAGTGTTTTTCGGACTTGTTCGCCTAAAAACTATGGCGTCGTAATTTCGGTCTTTACTTATTTGTGGTTTTTTGAGTTTTGCCAATGGATTTTATCACCTTGGTTAGTTTGTGGAGGTCATCGAAGGGATTCAACCTCGTGGTCAGCCTGGTCAAGCAAGTTAAGTTTTTTTTTCTTTGTCTCGATTCTTCCTTCCATGTTTCTCCCAAAAATGTCTCCTAAAATTTCAATCGAAATATTGAAAATCGGAAAATGCTATATGACTTTTGCCTCGAACATTGTGGCATTTTCGAGCAAATTTTATAGTTCGATTTTGTACGGCTATTTTCACGAAAACGAGACTTGCATTCGTACTAACGAGAGTAGGCCTAAGTGTCGCGCGGCCTGTGTTGGCGACGTTGCGAAGCTGGTTAGAAAGTTGGAAATTTGTCGAAAAATGTTGGAAATTTATTATAAACATTTCAAAATTAAGTGAAAAAGAACTTCGACATTTATTGAAAAAAGAAATGAAATTCAGGGAAAAAGTTCTACATTTGTTGAAAAACTTCCAAATTTGTCGAAAATGGTGTTAATTTATTAAAAACATGCTAAATTTATTGAAAAAGATAAACGAATTTCGACAAATTGAAAAAAAAAAAAAAAACTGAAATTCAAGAAATAAGCTCTACATTTGTTGAAAATTTTTCAAATTTGTCGAAAAGTTGGAATTTTGTCGAAAATTTTGGAAATTTATTAAAAACATGTAAAGGTTTATTGGAAATAACTTCGATAATTATTTAAAAAACCTGAAGTTCATGGAAAAAAATGGAAATTTATTAAAAAAAAATGTCAAAGTTTAATGACATGTTTAAAATATAATATAAACGAAATGACTTGTTGCGTAATGACTAATTATAGGATTTATTTGTACGATACATTGAGACCTCATTAAGAAGAACCCGTTTATGCGAACTTCTTACATTTCCCATCCTTATCATCAGGGGTGCAGGGTCCTCCCAGAAATTTGATTTAACTTCCCTGACTCTTGCAGGTTTTCTTATAAAAATTCCCTGACTAATGACAATGTCAAAATGTACTTATGCTAATGTGTTGCACAATTTTGCAAATCGACACACTTTAGGACAATATTTAATATTTCGCAAAATTTCCACGAACACATGATAAAAATTTGACACCTCTGTATTCGAAAAATTAAAATTTGTACTCTGTAAGGTACATTCGCAAATTTGTCCTCAGAATCTGTTTAAAATTGTGCCAAACTGTTCTCGAAAACGGCTGAAAATTGCGCAATTTTGCAGTCGGAAAACATGGAAACTTTTGCAATTTTGTCTTCAGAAAAGATCGACTATTTTGCAATTTTGTCCTCTGAGCTTGGTGAAAATGTTGCAGGAAAAATTTTAGAAATTTTGCAAATGTACCCTAAGCTTGAACCACGTGGAAACGTTAATTTTGAATTGTGGCAACAGGGAACTTCCCATCAGATAAAAGTTGCACAGCCATCCCATTCGTAGACGCGTGGTAGCATTTCCACCCAAATTTGGATCATCCAAATTTGGGTGGAAATTGAACTTTGAAATCACGTTTTCTCTGACTTTTGATGATACGAACTACGGTTTAAACGAACCAAAAATCAAGTTTGGAGATATAACTGGAAACGATTTTTGAATAGATTACTGTATTTACCACTTGGGAATCAATGATTTTTTTCGGTAGCTCCTCGCTGAAAATACGAAACCTGGGGAACATCTCCAATAGATGGAACCACTCATCACCCCCGCCCTCACCTCGACTGACAACGCCATCTGCTGGCAAATCTGTCGTATTTCTTTTTTAAAAACTAATCAAATCGGGAAACGAGGTTTAGAGCTCTAATATCTTTGGTAAAAAAACAACACCACATTTAATTAACGATTTCCCAGAAAAACGAAAAAAAAAACAAAGGTGAAAAAAAAAACTGGTGTGGAAATGAAATTGAGAAGAGTGAAATAAAAATCAATGAACGGGGAAAAGGAAGAGGCTCCTTTGGCACGGAATTGCCAAGACAACGGGTTTCAGCCACCAGGAGTCACTCTCGCCATGGGGAAAATCAACTACCCCAAACCCCCCTCTTCGGATTAAAGCTAAGGGGCCATTCAAAAAGGACGTCCTGGAAATTTTCCCAGATTTGGACTCCCCCTACCCCCAGTCCGCATTGTGTCTGGTCAATCAGGACCCTCCCCCCCTTCCATTCGGACGACCGAAAGTTAAAAAATACGGAATTCGGACTATTTTGAAAGTCTTTTGTATGCGTACTCTCCTCGGAAACTGTTAAAAACGAATTTACAGTAGAAAATCTTTAAGATTTGTACTCGATAAAATTTGGAAAATCTTGCCAATTTGTGATGGAAAGTTTGGAAAGTTTCTAAACTTACTTGAAAACTGAGGAACCTTTTGCAAAAATACCCGTACTCGGAAACTGTTGATAATTTTATAAATTTTTAAATTTTGAAAATTAAAATAGAAAAATAAAAAAACATTTTGCACGAATTAATTTGGAAAATTTTGGCACTTTTGTATTCGGAAAATGTAGAAAGTTTGGCAAATTTGTACTTGGAAAACGTGGAAATTTTTGCAATTTTGTCCTCGGAAAAAGTGGTAAATTTTGCACTGCTGTCCTTGGTAAACGTGGAAAATTTAGACAATTTTTTCCTCGAAAAATCTGGAAAATTTTGAAAGTTTGTTTTCGGAAAAAGTGGTAAATTTTGCAATTTTGTTCATAAAAAACGTGGATAATTCTGCAATTTTGTTCTCGGAAAAGTGGAAAATTTCTCAATTTTGTCCTCGGAAAACGTCGAAAATGTTCATAATTTGTAGGCCTACTCGGAAAAAGTGGGCAATTTTGCAAACTTGTCCTCAGGTACTGTGGCAAATTTTGCAAGTTTGTACTATAGGAAAAAGTAAAAATGTTTCCAAATGTGCCCTGACGTTTTCTAAAAAAAGTCAATCTTCCCTGACTTTGACAGACATTTTCACGTTTTCCATGTCTAGGGAACCCTGCATTTACCAAATCATCAGGGAAAAACAGTTAATCCAAGCTTTTAAGTGAAGTTTACTCGATTATAAGCTCTTCAATATGCGTGCTACTCTAATCCATGACTGAGAAGCGATCGGAGCGGAAGGCGCAATTACATAAAATGGAAAAAATCCTAAACAAACCTTAGCTCTTTTCTGAAAGGGGGGCATTGATCCGAGCTGCATTTCGGCAAATGTCAAGGATCATCGATCCAGCGAATAACGACGTAATGGAGGCGCCACCGTAGCGAGACGTCTAAAGAGTGGGAATTTGAGCAAAATTTGAATGGCGTCTGATTTGTGGAAAAGATGCACGGAAAATACGGTGGAAAAATAAAAAAAAACTCATGTCAAACATTGTAGTCATTATTTGGGACAATATACAGGTATGGTTATTTTTGGAAATATTGGTAAATAAATCAGACATCAAGTGGTCGGGAGATACAATAATAATAAGGTGAAACACGACCAACAGTAATTTTCAAGTCAAACGACGTTTCGACCCCCATGGGGCTTTCTTCAAGTTTATTCCGCTCCTCAGAAATAGGATGATACAATTAATTTACATTCCAATAAAAAACTACAGTTAGACAATGAAATATATTTAAGAAAAGCTCAGGAATGCAAGGCAGAATGCACAGCGGTAGTGCAAAAAAATTTTTTCATAATGAGGATAACAGGCAAGGTAGCAAATGGGTGGCATTTAAAGTTAATAAGAAAATGAAAAACGAAAAAAAAAAACGAAAAAAGAAAACTACACAACATATTAGAATGAGCCAGGATAATATCAAAATAAAATAAAATAAAAAAATAAAATAAACAAACCTCCACACAGTCAAGTTACATCATTGTCAAGACAATCTGCACAAAATCCCCACTGAAATTCCAGCTTCCATGCCAAAAGCAAGGGTTGGCATGACAGTGCAGATTTAAATCTCACAAAACGAAGTCACAGGGGTAAGGGGCGCCCCACAGTGTGCCAAATCTATAGCGGCAAATTCGAAAAAAATTCGAAAAAAAAGGGGGAGGAGCGTCATAGGCGGCAGCCTGAGAAGATAAGTAAGTGAACCTATGAAAACGTAAAAACCCCTACAAAATCGGAAAAATCGTGAAAAGTGATGCCAACAAAAATGTAAAAAACGTTAATTAATATAGGGAGATAATGTCTAAATGGGAAAATATTTTCATAAGAAATTAACGGAAGCATTGGTAAAGTGAATTCAAACGAAAAAATTGGACAAATCGTAAGGAGTGAGCTAGCAAAACCGTGAAATGGCAAAAATCGTTAAAAAATAAAGAAAATTATGCCAAAACATAAAACGAAAAAACGAAAAAATCCTGAGAGATTAAATCCAAGCATAGTTAAAGCAAACAGTCGTTAAGTAAATTAAGAAAGTTATGTAAAACAAAACAATGTAAAAAAACAAACAGATTTGTTATGGGAAAAATCGACAGTAGAGAAAGCAACGTCACCCTGAAGCGAAAAAATTAAAGACAACAAATTAGGTGCAAACATGGCAATAATGTACCAAACTGTGGGAGCGTTATTTCTCTTTGGGGTGCGCCTTCCTGGGCGGGTTCCTTCGTACTGGGATTGCCATCGATCGGTGGCGTGGGCTGGGGTCGACTGTCGGTTGGTGCACGTTGTGTCCACTGGTGTTGCTAGCGCTGGTACTGGGACCGGCCTGGTCCCAATTGATAGGTACTGGGCCAGTCACTGCCGTTAGACGTGCTGGTGATGCCCCGCTGTGTAGTGGGACACTGGTCTGGTTCATCCGAGTTGGAGCTGCAAAAAAAGGAGAAATTACTGGTCGCCGGTCGTCCGTCCGGCGCTGTCTGGCGCTTTCATTGTCTAATTGTAGTTTTCTATTGGAATGTAATTTTATCATCCTATTTCTGTAGAGCGGAATAAACTTAAAGAAAGGCCCATGGTGGTCGAAACGTTGTTTGACTTGAAAATTACTGTTGGTCGTGTTTCATCTTATTATTATTGGAAATATTGGAAAACATTTATTAAAAACA
Source organism: Megaphyllum sjaelandicum (assembly GCA_034698745.1). Classification (NCBI taxonomy): domain Eukaryota; kingdom Metazoa; phylum Arthropoda; class Diplopoda; order Julida; family Julidae; genus Megaphyllum; species Megaphyllum sjaelandicum. The sequence goes on along the minus strand of JAQGBX010003952.1, from coordinate 4,587 downwards.
AACATTTTAGAAAAAATTAAAAAAAAGTATCTATATTTTCATTTTTGGCTACGTTTTTATAAGTTATTTATGTTTTAAAAAAGGAGACAAAAAAAACGAAGATTTTTTTATTAAAAAATAAATGTAAGTCATCATTTTTGTTATTTATGTGTGAATAAGACGGATTTCAAACTGAACAACTTTTTGTTTTTTGAAAATATTTTTTTAAAAACTATATATAAACTAATTAGGGAGTCATGTAGAATTTAAAACTGAAAGTTTATGTGGAATTGTAGCAAAATATAAAAACTATGTGAATTGGAAAAAAATATCTTAAAACAAGAATTTAAAACAATGCATTTTTTTTGTAGAAGAATATAATCAAAACAATGTTTGAAACGATCAATTTTTTAGGATACAATTATCTAAAAGTGTTTGAAACAATACAGTTTTTGGAAACAAATACCTCAAAACAGTGTTTAAAACAATGCATTTTTTGGTGAAAAAAATTCTCAAAACTGTTTGAAACAACGCATTTATAAACAATTCTCAAAATAGTGTTTGAAACGATGCATTTTTTGAAAACAAATGTCAAAATAGGGTTTTAAACAATGCATTTTTTGGAAAAGATTATGTCAAAGTGTTTGAAACAATGCAGTTTTTGAAAACAAATCTCAAAACAGTGTTTGAAACAATGCAATTTTTTTTAGAAAAAACAACTCAAAACAATGTTTGAAACAATGCAGATTTTGAAAACAAATCTCAAAACAGTGTACTAAACAACACATTTTCTGGGGGTAAAAGTACACATGTAATATAAACTTCTATCCTTAATTTCTATCATGCATAACATATCAAAAGACTATTTAACCTAGACTAGCTTTTTTCCTAAAATAAAATGTTCCTAAATGATAATGTACTAAAAAAACAAAAAAACGAAAATAATTGCAACTTGCAAGCACATTGGCTTCGTTTATAATGTATCAATTAATTAGATCAAATCAAAAAAGAGCATCATTGATTGTTAGATCACACAAGTTCAAATGAAGAGTTAAATTTGCGTGCAACACTCACCTGGTGGCGCCACAATACAACACCATTTTGGCAATCCATCAGGATCAGATTAATAATCTACTTGAGCTGCAAAAATAAAGAGGAAATAAACAGTGAGTAATAAAGAAAAAACATTTATTAATATAAACCGGTTAAAATATTTCACTGCCCTAGACGTGATGTTCAAACACGTACAAATATTTGATAAAAACGCGATACAAAAGTTACACTAAATGCGGCAAAAATTGTTAAAATCAGACAAATTTGAGGGTCCTTTTAACAAACATTAGTTGAAGTCCTTAAAAACAAAGGTAAAAAATACATCAAAATACATAAAATGACCAGGAAAAATAGTGATTAGTCAACAGTCAACCCAGTGATTTGTTTTCTTGGGGAATTTTTGGAAGATGCCCATGACAAAAAATGATTAAAAAATGACGTAATTTTGTGACTTGTTTTGACCCATGATGACCAAAACATTTCGTAGTTCTATGACGTGTTTCTAAGTGGTAATTTTTGGGTGAAACAAGACCAAAAAATGACGTTCTGTAATAGCGTGATTTGAGTGGCAATGACGTTTTTCAGGGTTACCCCAGAAATTTCATTTTCAACTTCCCTGACTTTTCCAGGTTTTAAAAAAATTTCCCGGACCAATGACAACGTGAAAACTTGACATATTTTTCAAATTTGACACTGGAACAAATTTTTTTAAAATTTCCTAACGACAATTTTGAAAATTAACATAGAATTTTTAAAAAAATTTAAAAAAAATGCATAACATTTTTTTAAAAAGGGAACATTTTGTATTCGGTAAATGTTAAAAATTTCGGCTCGGAAAACCTACAGAATTTTTAAAAATTTGTACACGGATAACGTGGAAAATTTTGCTAATTTGTACTCGGAAAACGTGGAAAGTTCAACTAATTTTGCTAATTTCTACTCGAAAAATGTGGAAAATTTTGCTAATTTCAACTGGGAAAACATGGAAAATTTTGCTAATTTTTACTCTGAAATCATGGAAGTTTTTGCTTGTTTCTGCTCGGAAAACGTGGAAAATTTTGTTAATTTCTACTCGGAAAACGTGGAAAATTTTGCAAATTTGTACTCGGAAAACGTGGAAAAGTTTGCAAGTTTGTAGTCAGAAAACATGAAAAAGTTTGCAATTACTCAGAAAACGTGGAAAATTGTATTAGTAAATTTGTACATGGAAAACTTGGAAAAATTTTAAAATCTGTACTCCAAAAATGGCAAATTTGGCAAATTTCTACTCGGATAATGAGCATTGAGCTAACGATTTTGGATCGTCATGACTGCGTTGAAATTCCCTGACTTTTTTAAAATAAACCGTTCTTCCCTGACTTTTCCAGGTTTTCCAGGTCTGGGGAATCCTGTTTTTTTATAGCGCATTTTGACCCAGGATGACCAAAAAATGTCGTAATTTTATGACGTGTTTCTAAATGGTAATTTTTAAGGGAAAAATAACCAAAAAATGACGTCCTTTTATCGCGCGTTTTAGGCCTAAGTGGTAATTTTTGATGACGTCATTTTTCTGGTAAATGGCATTTTGAAAAACTGACTAACAAATGACGTAATTTTATGGCAAGTTTTGAATGGTCATTTGTTAAACAGCCAAAATCAACCACCAAAAATGACGTCATTTTATAGTGTGTTTTGAGGAGTCATTTTTCTTGTAATTGACAAAGTTATTAAAAACAGACCAAAAATAACCATTTTATTGTGTTTTGAATGCTTATGTTTTAACTGAAAATAACGTCATTTTTCTATGTCATCTTATGGCGTTTTTGAAAAGGAATTTTTTTCATTGACAGAATTATTAAAAACAGTTCAAAAATGACGTCATTTTATGGCGCGTTATGATGGAGGACTTGTTGAACATAAAATAACGTCATTTTTCTGCTAATTCACATTGTCGCTACAAATTTAACTAACCAAAATTAAAAATTACGTAGCACGTTTTGAATGATCACTTGTTGAAGAAGAAAATGACGTAATTTTTCTGTTACTTGGCAATATTAATAAAAACTGACCAAAAATGATTTTTGGTCTTTAATTGCTATGTGGGTACACATAATTTCAGACATAAAATGAAACAGAATACAGTAGCCTCTCATTAAGAAGAATCTTAAAAGACGAATTCCAGTTCCAGAAAATTTTGACGTTTTTGCTGAAAGTGTGTAATATCTGAATTTGTAATTCCTCTAAACATTATTCGTCCATGCCCTAGGACAGGGAATGACAATGAATTTGTACTTTCAGAAATTCATATAAAGCGAGTTTGTCTTATTGAGCTTTAAATGTTTTAAAGGCTAAAACAAAATGTGCGTTAATTCCCACAAAGAACGGTCAAAGGGAAGAACTCCTCAAAACCACACGAGAAAACAATCGATATATCTAAATATTCCAATGACCCTTCCAAGTTATTTGAACCAAAATTAATGGAAGCAAGCGAGATAAATGTAAATGAATGGTAAAGGGTGTACATACAGTCTTCCCTCAAATTTAAACAATATTTCGTAAAACACGTTAGTTTGCAACCAACTTAATCGGGTTAACATTAAAGAACAAATTGTTGCTACACAATGCATAGTTTTCGATAAAACGATTTTCATAATTCAGGAAAAAAAATTACACGTAGGCCTACTCCAATATACAGGATGGCAAAAAGTCTGTTGCACCCCCCAAATCTCCAGAATGGGTTCAAAAATGAAAATTCAGACAATGGCGACATTTAGAAACCATATGGTGCTAAACTTAATGGTGCCCAAAACACATGACCCCAAGGTCCATTTCAAGGGTCTTTATGTCCTACCTCTTAAACGGTAGAAAATGGCAATTAGAAAGTTGTAGGACGTTGTAAAATTAGCTTAGTGGTTCCATTTGAATATTTAATTATCGTTCACCACACAACCAATGGCTTCTGGGCTGCTTGTATGTTTCCACCCATGCATAACAATGCTACATTGCAGGAAAGACTCTAGGACATGGTTTGTTAGGAATTGAGCTTTCCTGTAATGTAGCGGTGTTATGCGTGGGTATAAACAAGCAAGAAGCCCAAAAGTCATTTGCTGTGTGGCTATCGATAATTAAATGTTGAAAATGGAGTCATTAAACTAATTTTTCGATTCTCTTCAACTTTCTAATTAACATTTTCTTCGTAGCTAGTAGGCCTACAGTTTAGGAGATAAGACCTAAATGCCCTTGAAATGGGCTTTGGGACCATATGTTTTGGGCATTATTCTGGAGATTTAGGGGGTGCAACAGACTTTTTTCCACCCTGTATATTACAATAGCATTTATAAAACAAGCGTCAGTTCCATGCATTCAATTTACATATTTGTAATCAGAACACAAAAGCTTGGCAGACCATTTCACGATGTTCGATAATCACATCGGATCATCACCGGAAATTCGTGCACAGAATATACTACTACGGGATTTGTGCTCCTGTGACACCCTGTAAAGCCCCGTCCACACCAAGAGCAATCGGAAATAAAAATGGGAAATTGGCAATCGGAAATAGCTCCAGGCTATTTC
>JAQGBX010003951.1:0-16217 GCA_034698745.1 Megaphyllum sjaelandicum | reverse complement strand
GATGTCAGACGCCAGAACAGTTAGCCAAACAAATATTAATTTGCGCAGAATTGAACGGCTGATTATACTTTTGTTTAATCAATATGAAACTGTATCATTTTCGCTTTGACATTGATTTCTTTGAATATTTTGTTCTTCTTATTAATTGTAGGCATTTCTGGTGTTTATTTGTAATTTGATGTGTAAGTAAATAAATAGTGAATTTTTATTGCCATCTGAACGGTATCTTTTTGTAAAAATAGATTTTCCCCTGGCAATAACCTGGCAATAATGCTGGTTAAAAATCACATTTAAATGTTGTATTGCAATGTCACTACATTTATTTTGTCTAACCAGAGATGATGTAGGTATTAAGGGTACTCAGAGAGGTGTTAAATTGTACTCGATTGGGCACAATTCAACGATTATGACAAATATACCCCATTTATTTTGAAGAGCCAAGCCACGTGACCCAATCCTGAATATTCATTGGTAATAAAGAATTGTCCAGGTTCATTCAGATTCTTCAAACCGAAAAATCCAACGACGCGTCGGACCAAACATTGTCCTCTACGGCGTTCCTCGAAATGGACCTTGGCAATTGGTTATGCCAATGAATATTCAGGATTTGGTCACGTGGCCTTGCTCTTCAAAATACATGTCGCATATTTATCATAACCTCTGAGTCGATCACAATTTAACGCCTCTCTGAGTTCTTGCACAAGGGGTCGATTCGTAATTTTGAATAGGGCCTACTTCAAGTATCAGCCTCTTCAGTAGTCAGTAAATGGAAGTCGGTGGATGCGTCCATTTTGGCCATTTTAATATTTTTGAAATTTACAATTTAATTCATTGTAATAGTCCGCCTTACTCTTTCGTGTTGTCTTTCTTGCTTCGCTGCCTCTGCCGCAGCCAATATTCCCAAAAGTTCGACGACGTCCTCTTTGTGCAACTTGGAGTCTCTTTTCCATCGAGCCCCGTGACGAATGTTCATTAACTTGTCAAGTGGTGATAGCAAACTTAGTTTCCTAAATTCGCGTTTGTTTCTAGACCCAGCGGTGTTGCTTCGCTTACGTCTGTTGTCATTGCCATACGCCAGCCAGTCGTCTGTTGGGTAAATATTATATAATTTATTCTATATTTGTTTTCCTCATTATAATGCCTCGTTATTTTTCGTAGTTTTAAATGACAAGTTCCCCAATGAATGGAGATTTTTCTCTAAAAAGGGTTTCGATGCATGGTTTCTATAACGTGACTTCAATTTAACCCAACGAATGTTGTTGGATGCAAATAGGCCCTCGTGGAAAGCGCGCATGTACGCGTAGGTTTATGTTAAAAATCGATTCTATTAATAGTGAACCTATTTCAGTCGTTGTTCTTGTTTACTCTGGTTTCAAGGGATAATTAGTCAGATTGTTACGATAGACTTTTGACTTTTGCAACGCAATCAGCAGTTGCGGAGGAAATACAATATTAAGCCTCTTAGCACCGCTAGAGGACGTGCATGTAGGAAGAAGATTGCTATTCCCAAGAAATCAAATTTTATCTATTATGAAATTGATCCGTTTTTCGTGAACCATTGTAGGAGTGGTGCTTGGGTAACAATAGATAATGTTTCGATAAAAAAATAACTTGATTAATGATATGAACGTAGTATTAAAACTATACGTTCGTTTTCTATAACAAAATCGGAACGGGTTTTCATTAAATAAAATTCAAGCTGAAAGATCAGATTAATGTTTTTTTTTTGAATTAATGAGTTAAAGTTTACTGGCGTTTACCTGTAAGGTCGTTTAAATTGCTTTCGCCTAATCTTTGAGGTCCCATCTCATCGTCTAACTCTTCGTATTGGTACGCCCCATGAAAGTTTCTCGGTAAATAGTTTTCCAATTCTTGATCATTTGGTAAGGGTAATGGAATTTCGTCGTTTTCCACTGACTGGCTTTCGTCGTCGGATTCTTTTCCGTCGTTTTCATTTTCTGTAGCACTTGGCACTGTGAATTGATTGAAAGTTTAAATTAAATTATTTTGCGTGAAAACGGTAAGGCTTATGCTTATTATTGCAAGTGCATTACTTGCACTGTAAACAGGTGTAATAATTGCATGTATTAGAATAATAGGGTACGAGCACGGTGAACTTGTTTCCAGTCGCTTGCAAACCAGTGTCGCTTAGTGGTATTGCAGACGCATGCCACTAAGCGACACCGGTTTGTAAGCGACTGGAAACAAGTTCACCGTGCTCATACCCATGGCCGGGTTTCTTATTTAGAAACCTACATTTTGGGGGAAAAAAATTAATTCAGCGATGAATTTTCCGCATTGAAAATTAAGCAGGAAATCAAGATATTCGACTAGTTTCAAAGAATTCTTATAACGTTACGTGAATTCCTGTTGAATCCAGACTGAAGCAAATGTGTCCAGTAATGCAATGTGCCCAGTTATTTGCACAGTTGAAAATTGTCTCCTAAATTATTTTTCAAAAGCTGCATCATGCCAGGCATTTAATTGCATTTCCTGTAAACTGTGGAAAACTGTTTTCCAATACATTATTTTTACCTTTGGAATTTTTCATATCGGTGGCATTATTTGAAGCCCTTCCGTCGCTGTCTTCTTCGCTGTCGTCGTCGTCGTCTTCTTCGTCTTCCGTCTCTTGGGTCTTGTCAGATTTTTTATCGACGAATCCAGCGAGAGTATCATCGACCATTCCGGCTGGTTTGTTTTGTTGATTTCCGAACATGATGAATTCCTGTGATCTTTTTCCTTCAACGCATTAAGAAACATTTCAGTTTGTTTTATCGATTGGTTCGTCTTTAGGTAACGACCCACGCAATGATTCTTGCGAGTATCAAGATACTACTTATGTCGTCTCAGGGAGCGTTCATTTATTACTTATTTGTTTGTCAGACAGGGCTGCTAGACTCTTTTCCTTGTTTGTTGTCTACTTGAATGCAACTTTGGTTAAACATTTACTGTAGCTCCTATACCGCATACCATGTATCTATAAAATAAGGTTTATACTGTAGGGTATAAACATGTTTTTAAGTAGTATTGATTTTGGATCGCATTTCTCGAGAGGGCTTATCATATAATTTGATTTAATGGTCTTTGCCTGCAGCATTTACGAGATTCTGGCTAATTTAAACCCGAATCAGGCTCAAATTCAGCCTCCTATAATTAAATTGTCAAATCCAGTGTCGAATTTCCTATTTTCCACGAAATGTTTTCGTGTATAAAGCTTTCGAGATTTGCTTTTTTCGAAATTTGAAATCAATTTTGTAAGCTAAAACTTGTTATTGTCAATTTTCGTATAAAATACGCAATTCATTTCCTCGCGAACTTAATGTTGTTTACCACATTTTGACAACGATTCCGAGTGAAAATCTGGAATAGGGTTTAGTTTTGCTATTGAAATAGGCCATCGCAAATAATTTATTATAGGTCGAATGTACCGGGTGCCCAAAAATTCAGATTCAGGCAACTGTTACATGAAACAAGCATACACGTGCTTAGGTTAAGTACATACTTTTAAAAAAGCGTTATTTTATAGAAAATTTGGCAAGCCTTACTTGGTTAGGGGGGAAAACGTTAAATATAACATTGAAATATTTAATTTTGAATATTTCTCCGACATAAGATAATTAGATTTGCTTCGAATTTGTGGTTACTTTTTGGGAATGTAGGATTATCACATCGAAGGCACCCTATACAGTCATGCCGTTAAGAAAATGAAAACAGGCGCAACAGTTTTCCAAAGAATTTTGATTGTGAATGAGCACAGAAATGTTTTCCGGTCTTATACGACTAACTACCGCATTATTTGTTTTGTCCTTAATTTGAAAATGTAATGGAAACCGCTGTAATGCGTACCATTTTAGCAAGAAATGCAGTAATATCAGGCTCATAACGCTATTTTCAGGACCTACTTTGATCGCTAGGTGCCGGTTGTTGAGAAATTTATTCAAGTTTTTCTTTGTATTGTCATAACGTCCTAAAATGGCACAAAATAACCCAAAATACTTGCACAACTTGTATTCAAAGACGCTAGTTTATAAGCTGGTTAAAATCCATTGTTTGTGTATATAAAGTAGATGCACAGTTAGACCTAGTGTTTTAATAGAGCTCAAAATATGATAATTTTATTGCTTTTTATCACGATTTTTGTAAACCGTAAAAATAAAATTGGACAGTAAAAGCGACACTTTTTTTGATATAAAATTAAAAAAACAAATAACATTTATACTACACTGTAGTATAAAAAATAATATTCCGCTACAGGATTTCATTTGTTTTGTGGCTCGTTCATTGCGTAAAATGTATGACTAAAGTGACCGTTGCATGCATGAATTCTAAATTACGGATTCACAAACTTATTTAATAGGTTGTAAAAGTCTAGTCCCTTTATTGTTAAAGAAAAAAACCAATTGTACACGTTGTAGTTTCATTACACACTAACGGCAGTTACATTGAAAGCCGCTTAATTCGATCACGTTGATTTAGCGATTTTGACCGAGATACTGTAGGCTATAGACGATGAACGCCAGAAGACTGAATTTATCAAAGTAATGCTTTATGTTTTAAAAATACATAGATTTAATCGCACGCATGTATTTACATATTTTTAAAATTATATTTAAAAAAAAGTTGTGAGTAGTGTTTGATGTAGCCTGTTTTGATCGAATTAAATGGCTGACCGAATTAACAGGCTTTCGCAGAATTCAATCAATCGGTTAATATGCCATTTAGTGACATCTATGGACGATTTTCTCAACTTCTTCTCATTGTCGTTGTGTTATCTAACATAATTTAACTTACTTTTTAAATCATCGGAAAAGATGTCTTCCATTTCGCTCGATTTAATATCTCGCTTCTCCGCTCGTACTTTATCGGCGCTAGGTGGCGCTGAGGCTACTAATAGTATCGTACACGCCCCAAATAATAGGGAGTAAAATAATAGCCAATTCATTTTTTATTTTCTCTTTGGTGGTGTAAATAGGCCTTCGCGGTGCTTATTTCGCTGTATTTGCTCGTTTCTTCTTCGATCTGTTAGATGAGAAATAAAAAAGTTTGAATTTGCCAGAAGATTCACCTCATCATAACTGTGAAATCCATGAAAACTGTAAAGGTCATTCACCGAGGTCCTTATTACGGCCATTTTGTTGCATATTTTTAGATTATTTATCAGGCTTTTTGTAATGTTCGTGCGGCTTATTTAGTAATCTGTCAGCTCGTAATCCTTGCGTGTGTATATTTGATTAGTGAAAATAGTTTTTATATGACGCAAAGCGGATATATTTTATGGCGAATCCTTGAAAAAGGCATACTTAGGAATCATATTTTGGAGAAAATTATCGTGATCAACGCTTTTTACCGAGTATAGTTATAGAAAACTGGCATCATTTTCAAGTATTCATAGGTATAAAATGTATACCGCATAACTCATTTGCATGGTTGAATGACCAATTTATGCATAACACTTGTCATTTATACAGTGTTTACTGCAGTACAAGATGTAGAAGGACAGAGAACTCTGACCTATTAATTATACACAAATTATTGGCTGAGGAGTGAAGATGATCATATTTTGTGAAATTACTAAAATTAGTTTAAATTTGTTTATTTAGAGATTATACACAATCAAACGTGACGTTGAATTAAAGAATATAATTAAAGGATGATGTAAAAGTACACGATTTGATTATGGCATTGCTCCTACATGTATTTTACGAGAGATTTATTATTAAACCTATTTACTAATAATTTACTTCTTAAACTAATCATGAGCACACGACGTTAGATGATGTAAGTCTGGTGTAATTAACATCAGTTGAAGTTAATCTACACTGCAAGTAAATTTTCTTAAACGAATTGGGTTCTTTTTTAAAATTATCAACAGCGTTATGTTTACAGTATACAGCTCTATAGCATTTCTTATTTACTGTTCTTGGGGGCTAACTTCTTGAATTTTTAAGTATCAAAATGTTGTTTGCCATGGTAAAGAATTTCGACTTTTTAAGAATAACTGTTGAATGTTGAATAGTGAATTTGTCATGTAATTGGAAATATGACATCATGATCACTAGTTACTTCTACTTGTATAACGTAACTCAGTTTAGTGACATCATTTTCAATTTAGTGTAAGCTTCCCATTTATTGCATGTTTTCCATCTCGTTCTTGGTGCGCGTATTTAGTCTGATGCACATTATTGCTTATAAGGATTATTTTATAAAAATAGTTCCATAAAAATACAACATGAGCCATACAGTATGATATTTCAAAAAGTGCTTAAAATAGGGGAACTCCAACAGCAGTTTTACAAAAATTCACGTGAGCAAACACTTTAGAAAATGCACCCAAGGTTATCGCTGTTTTCAAACCAATTAATGCATTCTTTTTGCAGATGTGATTTCGCAACTGCAAAAGTGCTACTCCATGTACACTAAAAACGCTTTTTTAGCGCCAATGTGCATTTTTTTCATTCAAAACTAGCAGCATAATTCTGTATTGCGTCGCATTCTCCGCTAAGAACTTAGCGTTATAAACATCTATTGAAATATCATTTTTTTTCATATTGCGACTTTTTTTTAGACCTATTTCTCCGTGCTGTAACAAATATAATCTTAGATTGAAATAAATTAACAATGGTGAATTCGGTCATAAGTGGCGAGTTGGTCAAAGATACATGTACAGTATTGCGTGCTCGCGTTGTGCCTGAAATTAAAATCGTGCTTGAAAGTAGCAATTATTAAGCTAGGCCTTCTTTACTTTAATCATTATATGAAAAACCTAGCTCCAGGAATCCTGTAAATTAATTCTCGAGAGAAATTACTGACAAGTATTGTCATAATGACGCTGTTAAATGGGGCTTGCAATTATAAACGACCACAAAAGGTGGTATGCGCAATATGACCGCCCTTTTCTGGTTATTTATGATGGTGGTCAGTGCGGCATCTGCTCCAAACTGTGTCTCCGACTATTAATCCTAGATTACGGATGGTCTTTTATGGATTTATAATCCCAGCTTATTTCTGGGTAATTGCAATTAATGCTTCATTAATTTCCATCGTCGAATTCCATATCTAGACTGCTTTATTACGATTGGTGGTTGAGGAGAAACTCGCTTGATATCCTTATTTTCTTTATAGCCCAGTTCTATAAAATTACCTCTTATATACCTGTAGCACTTTTATTACCTTTTTTCCACTATATCCTAGTTTCATTGATTTTTCCAAAATATCACAATTATACTATGACACATTTTTTTAATATCATAATTTTATATCATAGTCTCCCCTTAGCGGACCTAGCGAAACTGTTCTGTAAACTTGGAGGCAGCATGGAAGCATACTTGTTTACGAAATGCAAATGTAACACACTAAAAACAAATGTAATATTTCTACCTAATAAATCTGAACAATGGTAGCATGCTCCGTTCTACACTATGCTAATATCAAAAATGACGAAATTTAACCTTGAATTTAATCTATATTCGTTTCATTTTTACAAAAATGTCATTTATATTGACATATATTTCATTTGCACATCATCTTCATTTTGATTAGCGTTATAAATGCTTTAGGTGAGTCTGCATGGTTACATCGCAGTTTACACATTTATGTCCTCGCTTTTTTCCAAACCTTGATAAGTCTAATCTGCAAATAAACAACGGGGCCCAATCGAAAGAATATTGGTGACAATTTTTTTCGAATTGCAGCGCAAATTAATACTGCTAATCCTTTAATGGCCCGCACCCTAGCTACATTATGCAAACAATCATTCAAGGTATGAGCATAGAAAGCATCTTCTTCCCAATGATCAACCGAGAATAACCTTTATTTTGTCGATAGTCTGAATGACTACGAAATGTATGACCTTCAACATTATGCTCAAGTATAAAGTTTGAGTTACTTTTTATTGTAATAATCGTCATTACTAAAAGATAGATAAAACTTCATCTCTTTGAACTTTTGTAATGTTAATGATGTTTCGAATATTGAGTTATTTTTTTAATTCACTGAATCGATACAAATTTCGAATTTCATTAAATGGACTAAATGCAAGTAGTACACCAAATTACTTTTTATTATAATATTCGTCATTACTAAGACATAGGTAAAACTTCATCTCTTTGAACTTTTGTAATTTTAATGATGTTTCGAATATTGAGTTATTTTTTTAATTCGCTGAATCAATACCGATTTCGAATTTTATTAAATGTACTAAATGCAAGTAGTACACCGAAGCAGTGTAACGCCTATCGTGGGCCAAATAGCGGGACTAAAGATAAATATTATGAACGACACGTACTTTCAAATGATTTTTTAAAGCCAGTTTGGTTTCTATAGTTTGTTAGATCCCAGCTTTGGCATTTGATGGATAACGAAATTGTAATCGACGATAAAATAAGCATGACGAATCCCTTTATAAGCTATCTTTTTTTATGAATAATACTATATTCAATGTAGGTGTTTACGAATTTAACTCCTTAGTGGCAATTTATGTACGGCTGTAAATCACACGTGAGCTTATGGCAATGTGAAAATTCAGCGAAGAAAACCTTATACGGTGGTTTTAAATAGATGTACTCGAAAAGCAGCATTATGTAGGAAGGGATCTATAAAGCCCCAACAAAAGTGTATAGGAGAGCGATCGATATTTGGCCATGTTGAATTTGTTGGCTTTGGTCGCCAGGGCAACCTGTAATATGCGGGGGCAACTTTACACCACATCCTTTCCACTAAACTCGTATCGTTTTACGTCAGTTATACAGGCCTTTAAGGCGCACGACTACGCATGAATTCGCAATTAATTTTCGGCAGTTCAATATGATAGCATCTGCTCTCAATGTTCATGCTTGAAAAAAATGAATGGAAACCTTATGAAGAATATTTATTAAGTGGTTATCAACGAATCCTTATGCATGTATTTACATGCACGTATGCAGGACTTACAAGCGGGTTCCATTCTTAATGTACTTTGTTCATTTCGATTACGAGACTTGGGGTACAGATGGGCAATCATTCAATGCAGATATGCCATCAGTGTTTGCCAACCTTTAGGGGCTAATGTCAGACATATCGATCAACAAAAAGCGAACTTAGTTTAAGTAAATCTCAGAGTACAACCAAGGGACAACATTTTTGCTTTCAATGTAGGTTGAACGTATGTTGGCTCAACAGGTCGATAAGAGCATTCAACAGTTTATTTTCAGAATTTTATGACAGAAAGCGTGTTGTTAAAACATTTAAACGCATAAACTAAAATGATTTTAGTCAAGACCAATCCATTTTTTTTCTTAAAGTTTAGACGAATTACGCACGTATTTCACATTTTGCAAACCTGAATAATTAACTAACGTATCTTTTTATAAATCGTGGTCACAGAAATTTGTCCTGTTTCTAAGTATGAAGTATGCCAATAAGAAACTATCAAAAATACAATGATTTAAAACAACTGTCTATTTTCATATAAGGTTACTTTAAAATACTATATATAATGTAGCTATATGATTCTATACATTTAAAACTCAATATTCCATCCGGAGGTAGTTTCTTTAAACTATAAAAGCCTATAAAATGATTGCGGTTATTATATTTCCAAGAAATCCGTAATATAAGAATGCATTTCTTCTGTCATTGTATGCATCCTTTTTTAACTTCATCTCAGCTCGGATATTCCCCAGAGAAAAACTGCAAATTTTTATTGCAGATTTCGTCCATTTTGATGAAATGAGCAATAAAACTCATTGTAGACATAAAAAGGATCATTTTTCAATTGAGTTTGTGGGTAGTAAAAATACAGTACTAGAGAAACCATCGTAGGGCTTCGCGATATTGTACACTCCAAAACGTAAACCGATATTTATCATTAAGTATCCTATTATAAGATATTCTTCTTTCAAAGATCATACTCGGCAAAACCACGAAAATGCCAGAGGTACTTTGAACTTTCTTCGTAGTAATAATATTAGGCCGTCAATAATTCAAGTTAAGTGCTGTTTGATTAAACTTAAAGATCATTACGAGAGCGTCCGTGGGTGGGAAAAAGTAAAGCTAATTATTAAACCTCATTCACAAAGTTTGGTTCGTTTGATTTGTAACATTTACTATAATTGACTGAATTTCCGTTATCCACCAGATGGTTATCTATGAAAAGCTATGATAGATCTTTGTAAAACCCGCAAATCTGACCAACCAGTCGCCATTTATTTCTCAGCTTTAGATGGCACAGTTTATTTCCCAAGTATAGCTGCAGCTAGTATAATTAATCGCCTAATGCAAGCCAGATTTTAAAAGCAAATCCAACTTGAGTTAGTGCTAGCGACTAAAATGCATGCTTCTAATCTTTCATTTATGAAACATGGCACAATCTCGAGATTAAAAAGGCAACTTGAAAAAGTAAACAATTAAGGATTAGTAATTTTCATCCATTTCAAGTATCGAGAGGGTGTTAAAAAGCAGCGACAAGGCCATTATATCCATAAATCAAACCATCGAGAACGTTGAATGGCAGATAAGATGGCATCAATTGCCATGGATCCGATCCAAAACGAATGATTCGGAGGCATTAAAAGATAACAGACCCAAAATCACCATGACACTCGGACAAAAATGTGAAATAGATTTATCGATCCACTTTTATGGAGTCAGGTCTACTTCGGTTTTAGGCCTATAAAAGCCTAGCTTATAAGCACCATCCAATTCGAGTTGCATTTTTGTCGAAGTGTCTCCAAATCATCCAAAAATGATAAACTAGAAATCGTGTCGCCGAGCAATGGCACCATAGAATGGAATGATCAACAAGTGGAATTCATTAGGTGGGGCAATTTATGAGCAAAAAAAAGTTATTTATGAGCAACATACGGTCATATGAATTTCATAGCCATCAATATCGAAACCTCCACTTTTGGGCATTCCAGATGGCGTTGCTTAGTATACAGTACTGTTGTGTTGCATTTCACTTGCCTTTTCATATGTGGCGAAATGTCAAATCAATTATCATTTATTTTACCAAGAAACGCGGTAATGTTTCCATAAAAGTGAAGTCCAAACGGCGTCAACAAATCAGTACGTCAAATTCAATGTTAATCTGATATTCTATTAACAAATTCATTGGCAACTTGTTATTGTTTATGTAAATTTTCGAAATGAATCTTTGATCACTGAAACAAATTTTGAATGACGTTATACAGTATAGTCTTAATATTAATTTTCTATATGCATATACACTTGAGAATTGGCCTTTTTCAAATAATTTTGTTGTTTTACTGTTAATGTTGACAATGGATGCTTGCAGAAAACAGGGTACCGACATTTGTACGTGTATAAATTATGACGCCAAAAGGACATACAGCTCCGATTACATGTCAGATTTTATTACCTAGCTTTGAATAAAGTTATGCAAAGGTAATCATTTATGGCACGTTGATTTAAAACGTACTATCGAGTAACTCTCATAATGTACGTGTAACTCTTCAGAATTAGGTCACGAAAACAACCTTCAACAATTAACTACATTTGCCTAACAGTTGACCTTAATAGTCTAATATTAAATCACGCCGTGCATTATGGATTACAGGCAGAATATGCAAATGTTCTAATATAAAATAGAAGGGACAAGTTTTGTTCCACGTAGATCAACCAGGAAATTTTAATTAAACGTTTCTTTGTTTACAATGTGCCCAAGTTTGCGAGGGTTTGCTTATTATCAAACTATTTATGCTACGATCCAGCATTACACCGCTATTATTAAAATTGTTAACGAGTCACACATTAGTATGGACAATATTCATGTTCACAATTTTTTCATTATATTATGTAATGAAAAAATTCCAGCGCAACACTTGTCTCGACTTAATGCTCTATACGTATAATGCATACATGTAGTTACGTATGTGCATTCATATCTAATCGTGGAAATTATAATGGACAAGTTTGTAAGGGTTTACATTAATGATAACCAAATGTTCAGTTATTGTGCAAGTTGCCAATATAGTATACACACAATATACAGAGCTGGCTGAGTTTAATTTCAGAATATTTATAAATACCGGTAATGTTTAAATTATTTTTATTTTTCCATAATAGATACCAAAAGCTAAGTTATGAATGACTGTATCAAGTAAGAATTTGAAATAATACAGCCAAATTTGTTCCATGTAGGCTGCATTTTTCATAAACTCTATTTTGGCAGTTATGCATAACTGAATTCCCCCAAGACTCCGTTAAATAAAGGACATTCTGTATTTATACTGTAACAAAATAATCCCTGACAGACAGTCGAGCATCCAGTAGGCCTAATTGGGTTTTGCTGTTTGAAGATAGATAAATGACCAACACTACGATTTTCCTATTTTCAATTACATGTACACGTTATACATGAACAAACATTCGTTCGTGTATTCTTAATGCATTTTCCTTCATTTGGTACCTCCCACAGAGCCGTAAATTGTTGTTGTCCTTAAATAATAAATAAAAGATTTTCATTGGAAATTCAATACTAATTTGTTGTCCCATTTTTTCCACACATTGTATGCCTAGGTTAGTTTTCTTTACAGAACCCAACGCGTTTCGTAATATTTATGTTTATTCTTTCTTTTTATTGTCTACATACATCTTGACACTCTTTGAGAAAGTGAATTTGTAATGTAGGTCTGCAGCCATATTCAATGTACATGTATTTTCAGGCAAACTGTGCACGTATTTTTTTAATATAAAATTCGGCAAAACTGGCCAAACTCAAAATAAATTTATGAGGATTTAGACTCTAGCTCTGAATTTTTCATACTTGAAGGCTTTATAAAAATCCCTTTGACAAATTGGTGCGTATAAAAATTGGTTTCCCGGGAAATAAAACATGATAGCGATAAACCTTACAAATGAATTTATCAAAACTACAGGGCTTACGAAATCTGATTATGAACATATGTAAGAATAGTCGCAGATATCATCAATACTACTGATGACCGTATCATCTGCAGTAATTTGTTTAACGTTTCTTACGACATCAATGTTTAATGTGCAGATTCTTTGAAAACTAAACAAATAACTTACCTAGATAATGCATATTTGAAAGCAATTTTAATTGCTAATGCATTTCAGACACTTTAAGACATGATATGTAAAAATACATTGAAATTGCTAATTTGAGGACTATTTGTTGTCTCTTACTTCATATTGCTGATTATATACGCATCAAAATAAATAAGAGTATATTTGTATATTGGCTTAAACGTTTCATGCATTAAGCTAATGTTTTATATAAATACTACCGTACAGTATAGGTGTTATCGCGGTAATGGTATGATATACATGGTACAAACATTAAGTGCCATTTAATACAGTATTTACCATTAACAAAATACATGTATATGGAAATTAAAATTATTTTTTAATTGTAGCGGTTATAATTATCAGCGTATTGAGCATTTTTAAATGAATCCATAATGTGAAAAAAATTAACTATAATTGTACAATGAGGGATAGACTTTCAAAATTATTAAATAATTCATTTTAACCTATTCGACCTAATTATAATGATTACGATCGTGATTATCAACATCACCAATAATTTGGCAGTTTCATGTGAAATTCTGACATTTTTTTAAAAATTATTCACTGTCAATTCTTGGTCTGTTTCAAATTTGTTAATTTTCACTCATTATTATTATTAACATTATTCAAATTATTCAAAGCTTTTAAATTGTTTTTTGCAAAAATATAATTAGAAATAGCATATGTCCTATAGTCATTTTTGTCACGCCCTTACCTGTAATCTTAATAGTGGTAAACAAATCAGCATTCTTCTTAAATTTATTCAAATGCCTACACATTTATTAAACAAATAATGAGCAATTAAACTACAGACTTTTGTAAATATCGACGCCAAATAGAAGAGTAAGTCTATCACGATTATCAAACATGAATTTTGTTAAGGATTAATAATGTTATAGCTCAATAATAATGTATATCATCATTATATTATAATCGATGTTTTATGCAATGCTTGTCTAGTAACATATCGCGATTTATTCCAAATATGTTTACACTTGTACACTGAAAGCATTACAAAATCTATACCTTCCAACACGCATGTTCACAATTTTTAAAATTTTAATATTATTATATATAAAAAAAAACAATTTTGACAAACTTTGTTAAATAACATAACATTAATTCCTCGCGAGTCTTAAAATTGAACAGTAATATGATATACGTGCCGATCATTCGGCTGAACTTCGGAAATATTGTTTTAACATTTCAATAAAATGCGAAGCTGCATAGTATCGAATTTAAAAATTTCTCTTATCCAGTAATTAAATTCTCCGAAGAATTCCAATTCGATAGTAAAAGTTAAAACATTCGATATTTATTGCCAAATATTTTGAAAACAAAAATCGTTTCGGTTGTCCAATACATTCACCTTCCACTGAACGCCCATACTTTTCTGCTTTCAAAGTCTTATTTTCAATTTTCAATTCCGTTTATCCGAAACTGAGACAAATGACACCAGAAAAAAAGAGCTATAAATTTAGCGTATGGCGACAGGAAGCAGCAGTTTTTCAAGCGCTGTGCTGAAACGTCTTTTACTATGTACACGTTTTCGAATCGATTATAATAACAATAATTTGAAAAATAACGAGGTAACCAAACGATGTCTTTGCTTTGTCAGATGACATTTTGCAGAAAATGGTAGCAAAAGGAGAAATCTACTCACCTTTGCTGTCTTGTTTAAATTCAGGGGATGAAAGCTAGTTGCCAGTTATTATGAAAAAATGAAAACTGCTCATTCACGAGGACTGAAGCTAGCGAAAAAGCTGCGAACTAAGGCTTGCTTTTGCTGGCAAACAAGACTGGGATCCATGCCACCCTACTCAATAATGGCATTGGTGCGCAGTACCAGCATTTTCGCTCGTTTATAGATTACTGACAAACGAGCATGCGCACAAAGTATCATCATTATACTCTATGCTTCGCCTATGGGGATAGACAGTACATTTCTAGCCACTGGCATTGTCGATGGATTATACCGGATTATAGAGAAAAAAAATACTGGAAAACATTGAAAACCTGGATGAAAAAACATTTAATCATTCCATGTCTCCTTCAAGCCATTCCACTGAATATATTGCGATAGAAAATATTTTTTTTCCAATAAAAATTATTGGATCACAATATCCGTTCGGTTTGCTCACTGCAGTTTAGTAAGATTGCGAAGTAACAATTTTACATAAGTTGCATTTATTCTATCTCGAACAATGCCCCTAGATTTCATGAAATAAAAACTCAAACTATAAAAAAAATTCCTCTGATAATTGACTAAAATAGAATCGACCACATTAAAGATGTCATGACACTTAATTCATTAATTTGCTCATAATTTACTAATAATTTTTCCTAATATAACATAAACATTTTATTTTTTTTAATTATCGGTTATAATTATTGGAACACACAAAAAAGTACTGATAAAACGTCTACATTGTAAAAAAAAAAAAAAAAGACAGCGTATGGGTGCGTTTACGTTGAACTTGTTACCATTCGCTTGAAAACTAGTGTCGCTTAGTGGTATTGCAGATGCTTACCACTAAGCGATACCGGTTTTCAAACGACTGGTAACAAGTTCAAAGTAAACGCACCCTTTATACTGTGTGCATATTAACAATATTGTTTTTTCAATCAATTTTCTCTACATTTGAATTTAAAACTAGAGACCAGAAGCCTTTTGTACTGTAAGAAAACTGAGTACCAACATGTTCTTAATTTTTTTAAAAAGATTTTTACGTGTATTTGTTGTAATTAAGAGAATTCAAAACTAGCATGAATTAATGTCCTTTTTTTAAGTACTGTATTGTATACGAGATGGCTTCTATAAAAAGAAAGTTCAGTGCTCGTTCTTCATTCATCTTTTCATTTCAATCAATTATTGATAAGATTCACGAATGCATAAATTATTTGTTTTAAGAAAAAAGGTGCCAATCACTGATGAAAGCTTTTAGTGGTGCAAGAGTAAATGCATTTCAACAGCCGTCCAATGCTCAAAGGTGCATTACGCAAAAGTAGGAGAAATGCGTTGCTGCTAGAGCTCATGTTTTTTTACCCCCTTCTCTTGTTGTGAAGGAAATTAAATTAAATGTACAACGTACTTAAAGTCAATGTTTGAGTCAGTGTTGGGCAAAAATTATTCACAACTAATAGTTGCTAAACTACAACTATATTACTCGAGTTTAGTTGCATCTAAC
>JAQGBX010003950.1:0-16221 GCA_034698745.1 Megaphyllum sjaelandicum | reverse complement strand
GGTCAACATAAACAGGTGGTCACTTTTCCAGGTTTTACTGTATATTATGAAAGTGAAGGTAAATTTAAAAAAAAAAACAGAAAAAACGAGCAAGGAGGCTTCTCAATCGTCTCGCATTCGGTACACCCAGGTTCGATTCCCGGCTCGGTTCTTCGATTGTGGTTTTTCGTGGTTTTTCACGGTTTCCCACAATTCCTCGAATCTCCTCCAGGCGAATGCTGAGATAGTTCCTAATCTTCCTTCAATAAATCGGCCACGTCTTCCTAACTAAATCGTGATGTTGGGGCCCTTCATGATGATCCCAAATGGTCCTAGGTACTGAAAGACCACAATCGAGGATAGCCGACCCGGGATTCGAACCCGAGTCTACCGAATGCGAGACCAGAATGTCAAACCACTAAGCCAACCTCGCTCGGTAGTTGGGTACGTACACGTAGAGGCTAAATCAGGATTTCCCCAGACCTGGAAAAAGTCAGGGAACTTGAAAATGACTGGAAAATTCGGGGGAAAGCATCTATACGGGGTTAGCTAAGGGTCCTTTAGTAAATGTTTTTTTTTTAATTTACCAAGTGCGGCCAGTATTTTTGTATTCTGAAAAGGTTGGAAATTTTGTCAATTTGTCCTCATAATCTGTTGGGAATTTTGAAGAATTATCCTCCGAAACTGTTGAAAATTTTACCCCGAAAACATGCAGTTGAAAATGTTGAAGATTCGTATACTCGGGGAAAATCGTGGGAATTGTGGCAAATTCGATCGTCGTCCTCGGGAAAACTTGGAAATGTTTTGCAAATTTGTCCAGGAGTAAACTTGGGAAAATTTGTAAAAGATGTCGACCCCTCGGAAAAAATTGAAAATTTTGCCAGTTTATAATGCTCGAGAAAATGGAAATTTCGCAAATTTGTACAGGGACGATTTGCAAGTTCGAGAATGGACTTTGAGCTTTTAAACAAATCGGTTTTATGGAATTATGACTTAAAATTTTATCTATGGTATGGAAATTCTTAAAATTCAGTTTAAAAATCAAAATACTGTGGTTGTGAATTCTTCCCAGTTGCTTCCTACGAGAAATTTAAATTTGCTCATTACATGTATATGTGTTGTATTATAAGATGTATAAACAAGTCATATTTATCGAAATATGACTTAAAATTTTAAGTTTATGGTATGGCAATTCTTAAAATTCTGTTTAAAACTCAAAATAATGATGTTGTAAATTCTTCACGAGTTGCGTCCTATATAAGAGAAATTTAAATTTGCTCATGATATGTGTTATGTTATTATATGCATAAACAAGTCAGATTTATCGAAATATGACTTAAAATTTTAATTCTTTGGTATGGAAATTTTTAAAATTCAGTTTAAAACTCACAATAATGTGGTTGTAAATTCTTCCGAGTGGCGTCCTAGGAGAACATTAAATTTATTCATGATATATGTGATGTTATAAGATGTATAAACAAGTCAGTTTTATGGCATTATGACTTGAAATTTCAAGTCTATGGTACGGAAATTCTTAAAATTCGATAAAAACTCAAAATAACGTGGTTGTAAATTCTTCCGAGTTGCGTCCTACGAGAAATTTAAATTTATTCATGATATGTGTTATGTTATGAGATGTATAAACAAGTCAAATTTTATCGAAATATGACTTAAAATTTTAAGTCTATGGTATGGAAATTCTTAAAATTCTGTTTAAAACTCAAAATAATGATGTTGTAAATTCTTCACGAGTTGCGTCCTATTAGAAATTTAAATTTGATCATGATGTGATATGTTATTAGATGCATAAACAAGTCAGATTTACCGAAATATGACTTGAAATTTCAAGTCTATGCATGGTATGGAAATTCTTAAAATTCAGTTTAAAACTCAAAATAATGAAGTTGTATATTCTTCCGAGTTGCGTCCTAGGAGAACTTTAAATTTACTCATTATGTGTGTTATATTATAAGATGTTTAAGTTCTCTTACTTTTCCAGGTTTTCCAGGACTGAAAGTATACCCAGTTTAATATTAACTTTTGCAATTTATAACACATATTGCGCACAATTTCCCTTTTACTTTTGGAACTGTTTTTATTTTTTATTTGGTATTTTTTATTATCGAGTCCTCCCTCCCTCTGCCCAAATTGTGTCCGTGACTGAACCTATATCCCCATACCCCCTACATGAGGACATCCTTTATGAATGGCCCCTCTTTTGACGGACATTCAACAAGTTGTGGAAATCGGAGAAGCTTTTCTGGGACAGAAGAGGAAAAGCAAAAAAAAAAATAAACTTCACTCAACCGAGGATTGCGATGGACGAAAAAAAAAAGTTTATTTTTATTACTGACTTGGGAAAAAAATTATACGATTCAATTTAGTGCTCGATTTAGTACTTCAGACTGGAACTCTTTTAAGGGGTCATTCAAAAAGGACGTCCTCATGTAGTGTGTATAGGAAAATGGGGGGGGGATTGATATAGGAGACAATGTGGGCAGGGAAAGGGAGGGTGGTATGACCAACTCGGACGTCCAATCGATAAAAATAATGCCCAATAAAATCAGTTCCCGAAGTAAAAGGAAAATAATTGAGCGCAACATGTGTTATGAATTGTAAAAGTCGGTAAACGGGGTATCTCCAGTCTTGGAAAACCTGGAAAAGTCGGAGAACTTTAAAGCTCAGGCTCCATTCGCTAGCTTTCAAATTTTCCCAGTACAAATTTGCGAAATTTTCATTTTTCTCGAGCATAAAGTCGCAAAATTTTCAACCTTTTCTCCGAGGACATCTTTAAAAAATTTTCAACGTTTTCTCGAGGACAAATTTGCTAAAATTTCTACGTTTTTCCCGAGGACAAATTTTCCGCATTTTGCACGTTTTCATGAGTGCGAATCTTCAACATTTTCAACTTGTTTTCGAATACAGATTCGTACGATTTTTAACCTCTTCGAGAAAAGAAATTTGCAAAATCTCCAACAGATTCTGAAGTCAAATTGGCTAAATTCTCAACCTTTTCAGAGCTTGCAAAATTTACGTTTTATGAGTGCAAATTTGCGAAATTTTCATTTTTCTCGAGCATAAAGTCGCAAAATTGTCAACCTTTTCCGAGGACATCGATCTTTACAAATTTTTCAACGTTATCCCGAGGAAAAATTTGCAAAAATGTCCAAGTTTTCCCGAGTATGAATATCTGCAATATTTTCAACTGTTTTTCGAGTACAGATTCGTAAAATTTTCACCAGATTCCGAGGAGAAATATGAGAAATTTCCAACAGATTCTGAGGACAAATTGGCAAAATTCTCAACCTTTTCGAAGTACAAAATGTACATGCTGTAGCCTACATTGTTTTTAGTTAAAATACAAATTAAACATAAATATATTTCTACTTTTTCGCTAAAGATGGGGCGAATATATTACCGAAAAACCAAAAAGTCATCTTTGAGCAAATAAATTTTTCAGTGTCATTAATGCTGTTGGTTTTAATTGTTTTCATGGTTTTGTGAATATTTGAAAATAATTTAGCCGTTTTAAACTGTAAAATTTACGATTTACTCTTCTTAGGTAATGAGACCAAGTCAATTTAACAATGATGACTAAGTCGCAAATAATGTAGGAGCTTTATCCTAAAAATGGGCTTGACCCCCCTACCATATGGCATTTAGTTGCTGACTGTAGGGTACTGAGTTGAATTGAATTGAATTGAATGGTCTTATTACCCTGAAGCTTTGGGTAATGGGGCCAAGACATGCGTTTTGCAAAAAAACATATTATTCCTCTGTAAATACACGAAAATTGTAGGGGTTTTGTGATCTAACTGAAAGACCACTTACCAAAGAAGCTTTCTGTGTATTTATCAGCATGCAAATGATCCTATTTTACACGCTAGATGCAATTATCCCTTAGGGTGGCCCCATTACCCCTGTCTCCCCTACGAATTGGCGAAACTTTCAAAATTTTCCGAATAAATTATTTAAGTTTCGGACGTCCGAATGGGGGGAGGAAGAAAGGGAGGGTCCTGATTGACCGGACACAATGCGGACAGGGGGTATAGGGGGGAGTCCAAATTTTGAGGACGTCCTTTTTGAATGGCCCCTATCCCCTATATTGTATAAGGGGACATGTGATGTTGTTCAAGGACGAATGCTCTTAGTTAAACCCCTTTCTGTACTGAGTCAGAGCACATTCCCTTTAACCCATCCTCGATTACGCTTCGTTTTTAACATTCGGGGTACTCGGATAGATTTTACGAATCGTACTTTGATAGTCGTGAAAACAACGCTTAACCTGGAGGTATGAATTGTTCGTAATCCGAGTGTTGTGTTTCTTATTAAAGTTAAACAAGTTTTATACGACTCTTTACTTTGAAATGTCACAATTTTAAATTCATTCGTTTTTCCTCCTTGATATTTATTCTTAAAATTATTTTTTCCGCATTTCTTTCCAGGTTCAAAAAACTCGATGAACGTAAAAAAAACGAAAAATATGTCAGCGATATGGTAAGAATTTTTTAAAAATAAAAGTTATGAAAAACGAATTAAAAAAAAATATCCCTCTCGTATTTTAAAACTCGTGTTTGTTAAAGGAACTCGTGTTTTAAAATAAATTTAATTTCCTTTCGAAATAAATTCAGTTTTACGAATCTATTTCCGAGTATTGAAAAGACATTTTCAATGAATGAGGAAACGGGATTAAACTATAAAGTTTTTTTTATTACCAATTGCAACTAGTGAATTTAATTTGAAATTCACCTCGGAGAACGTGGAAAATTTGGCAAATTTGTACTCGGAAAATGTGGAGAATTTTGCAAATTGGTCCTCAGAAATTGTCGCAAATTTGTGCTTGGGAAAATGTACCAATGTTTCCAAATGGGCCCTGATTACGTTGAATTTCCCTGAATTTTTTTTTTTTAAAGTCATTCTTTCCTGACTTTCCAGACATTTTCAAGTGTCCTGACTTTTGTAGGTTTTCAAGGTTTTCCAGATCAGCGTGAACCCTGCCGTATCTTCCTCCTCCTTCAACCCCAAATCTCACAAAGCACATTTGTTAAAAATTTGCCATCTTTTACTCGAGATGTTTTTATCTGGACATTTTGTGATAAAAATGTTTGAGCCTGCTTTTCTTTAAGCTTAATTTGGAGGAAACCGGACGAGGGAGATCGGATTTGGGTCAGCAAAACGCCAGATAACGTTGAAAGTAAATAAGATAAGATAAGGAATGGTCAATTCCAGGACACGCTAACGATGTTTAAACAGGATTTAACGATGCCCGAATCAACCCCCTCCCCAGAAGTAGCTGTATTTGACTGGGGGAATCAGGGGAAAAGAACTTGGGGCTTCAAACCATAATAACTTAAAATTCTGCTAAGTTGTTGATAATATGTTTCGATTTAAAGTTGTGGTCAAGTATCTAATCGATCAGGGTTATGGAATTGTTATCGATACAGAGATGTTAGGAATATAATTTAGTGGGATTGTTATCGTTGTTTTCAATTCAATGAAATAGGAAAATCCAAAATTAAAATAAATTAAAAATGGTCTTAAAATTGTCAGAAATGCAGGAGCTGCATGGGGAAAAATCCACGTCTGAAATTTATCACGTTTGAAGTTTAAAATTTAAATTACTTTTCATTCTTGTATTTTAGAGGATTTTTTTTATGGAACTAGATCAAATTCAAAACCAATTATTGGTTTTGAAAGTACATGAAAGTACATGTAGGCCTACATGTAATTGCATAAAAGTAATTTCAATTTCTGAAAAGATCACAAATCATAAAAACTCCTTCGCAGGTCTTATATTATTACTAAATTATAAAACATTTGAAAAAATGTATTTTTTTCCCCAAATGTTCGAAAAAAAGTATTTGAGCAAAAAGTTTAACAACATGTTTATTAAATGTAATTTATCGCCGTGTTTATCAAATATATTTTAGCGAATGTATTTTTATATAAAAATTTAACGAATATATATTTTTTTTTTTAGAAAATTTTAGCAAACGTAGTTTTTTTAAATTTAACGAATGGATTTTTTTTTTACAAAATTTTAACAAACGCTCGACAAATTTGTTTAAATTTTTTCAAATAATTTATATACGCAGATGAACGATATACATCAACGATTTCAGTTGTTGTTGTTGCATCGATCAAACTTTTTAAGAAAGACATTTTTAATATAAAAAATGTGAAAATTTGAGCAAAGTTAAATTTAATGGCTTAGGTAAAGTCATCGATTCGCAAAATGGTAAGAGAAACTAAACTGGTCCCGAATTTCTCCGAATTAATGGCGTAAGTCGTTGAATTAAGTCTTAAGTAAGTCGGAAAAATGATACAATTTTAAAATTTTCAGAATGAAAAGTTTGCGTAATACACGGCCCAAGTTGAACTTAATTCGAACTTCGAAGGTTCGGATTTTACGACATTTCCTGCCTGTACTTCTTGTAAGGTTAGTTTTTCCATCATCCATTGTTTACGAGACTCCTAAAGGGCAAGAAATCGACGAAAAATCTAAACTCTGGTTTCCTTTTTCTGATTTCCTGGAAATCAAATGTTACTGGATGCGCGTTATATTACTGCAAAATTAAACTCGATTTCACAATTAATCACGTACTCATTTCCCCTCCCCGACTTTTTAAGACGACCAATCCAGTCTCCAAGGAAATACAGCGAAACCTGGAAAAGTGACCACCTTTGAATGGTGACCACCTGTTTATGTAGACCCCTTTTTAGTATATTGTTTTTTCTATAGTATACATTTCCAGCATAAAAATTCTCTGTATTATTAGTGACTAGTGACCACCTGTCTATTGTGTACAGTGACCAGTGTGTACGTGTTGCCTTTTTGCAATTTTTTACATTGTCAGTGTACCTTTTAAAGTGACCAGATAAAAGATGAATCACATATGCATTTTTATTTTAATCCATGCACATGATGATTCTGTATTTTTTGATTTTGTGGTTTTTTACTACATTTATTACAGTCTATAACGTGTATAAGTGCTGTGCACATGTTCATTATTTTAATGTAATTGACGCATGCTTTGTATAGTGACCACCTGTGTTAAGTGACCAATATAGCACATTTTTTTGGTGGTCATTCTAAACGCATGGTTTCACTGCATTTTCACTAAAAAAGCTTTTTTTGCTTTTTTCCCCCCTATAGTGAACGAAGGTGAATAATTTGGCATCGTGAATTTTACATTTTTCAGGGCTCCCCCAGAAAATTCATTTTCAACTTCACTGACTTTTCCAGGTTTATAAAAAAATTCTCTGACCAACGTCGATGTCATAAATTGAAGTATTTTGCAAAATCGACACAGGGAAATATTTTTTGCAAAATTTTCTAATGGCAATTTTGAAAATTAACAATTGAGCAATTGAAAAACATTTGCGTGAAAAATTGTTGAAAATTTAACAATTTTTTTTATTCGCAAAATGTTGAAGATTGCAATTTTGTCTTCGGAAAACGTCGGAACTTTTGAAATTTTGACCTCGGAAAATGACGTGGGCAAATTTTGCAGATTTGTGCTCTGAAAACGTACGTGGGACATTTTTTAATTTTGTCCTCGGAAACGTGGAAATTTTTGCAAGTTTGTGCAAAAGAATGAGAATTTTTTAAAATTCGTATGCTCTGAAAAAATTATGAAAATCGCAAATTTCTCCTCGGAAACTGTTTTACAAATCTGGGCTCGAAAACAGTTGAAAGTTTTGAGTATTTTGCGAGCTTGTAATGTGAAAAAGTTGAAAATTCTGCAAATGTTTCCTCTGAAGCTAACCACGTGGAAACATCAATTTTGGATGGTGACGACATTGATACTGTGAATTTCCCCCGACTTTTTAAAAAAATAAGTTATTCTTCCCTGACTTATACAGACATTTTCAAGTTCCCTGACTTTTGAAGGTTTTCCAGATCTGGGGGGAAATTCGGGGAACCCTGTTCTATACTAATGACAATTTAATGAAAAATATTTATTATTTACCAGTTTCACTTATCCCTATAGATGGCGTTGTTTTGAAATCCTGCATGATGATACAGTAGAACTCCAATTATCCGAATCTATTGGGACCGGACCCCATTCGGATAATTGGATTTTTTCCGAAAAAAGGGTTCATATATTATGTACTTCAAGGAAAAGGAGCTTATTTTCGGTACTGTATGCATTTTTAATTAATTAAATGAAAAGGCAACACTTTTACATGTTATATAGCATTTGTACTTACAAGTGCTGTACGTTAGCACATGTACATTGTAAATGAAAGTCATTGTTTGCTGAACATCTCGGTCAAAGTAAGCTGTTTGACTGTCTTTATCAGTTTTCGGGCAGCCAATGCGAATCGCAGCTAAACGTATCCACCTTAAAATTATTTTCTGAAAGCGATTCAGATAGTCGGAGTTCGGATAATTGGAGTTCTACTGTATGTGGTGTTGTTTTCCATAATTT
The DNA here is from genome assembly GCA_034698745.1 of Megaphyllum sjaelandicum. Lineage (NCBI taxonomy): Eukaryota > Metazoa > Arthropoda > Diplopoda > Julida > Julidae > Megaphyllum > Megaphyllum sjaelandicum. The sequence continues at coordinate 7,807 of JAQGBX010003950.1, read as the reverse complement.
TATAGAATTGATGTTTCATACATTCCTAAAGTTGCACGCACATGAACAATAGACCGTCTCACGAGTGCAGAGCTAAACACATACCTGACCATCTCGCTCAATTGTTGCTCGGATCTGCTCCGAGCCAGGCGTTACTGTGAATAGCGACTTTGCCTTCATGCCATGTTTCAGAGCTTGTTTCGCCACACTCGCTGCCCGACTCATATCTTCGTAGCTGCTGTTTGTACAACTTCCAATAAGTCCTGTTGGTAGTTTAATCCAGTAAGCAACATTTTTCTATGTGACATTACAACATCATTAGGAAAAACAAGTTTGACATTAAATTCCACTGACCAACTTTAACCTCCAAGGGCCATCCATTTTCTTTAGCTCTCTTGCCCACTTCGGAAACAAGGTGAGCCAAATCTGGAGTAAATGGTCCATTGATGTGCGGCTCCAACTGTGAAGTTTTTGAACATTTTTCATTGATTGCACAGTTAGGTCTTCATGCTCTCAAATAATGGCAGGCATTAATGCATAGTTGGTGTTACCTCGTCTAAGTTAATGTTTACAACTTGATCGTATTGGGCACCTTTGTCGCTGGTTAGCAGCTCCTTGTAAGTATCTGCTTCATTGGCAATATCTAAGGCAGGAATAATAACTTTTGTAAACGACCTGCCCAACTACTACACACGTAGCACATCCTTATAATTATACACATATCATAAAACACCTTTTCGAAGAGTTGAAACCAAGTAATCTTTCATTCTGCTGTTGTAAGGGAAAACTGAAGTGGTCGCCCCAATTTCAGCACCCATGTTGCAAATTGTGCCCATTCCAGTGCAAGAAATTGATTCCACTCCAGGTCCATAGTACTCTACAATGGCTCCTGTGCCACCCTTGACAGTCAGAATTCCCGCAAGTTTAAGTATGATATCTAAATGGAAGTAACTGTTAGCATGGTTCAGGAAAACTTACTTATCGTGCCTGATGCACTTTTAAACATTTCCAACTACCTTTTGCTGAAGTCCATCCTGAAAGTTTTCCAGTCAAATGAACACCGATGACCTAACACATAAGTTAGACATTGCAGTTTTTACTTTCTATTGCTCAAAAGTAGATTAAAATTTAATACTGCTGGAGCATTACTCACCTTGGGGCATTTAAGTTCCCACGGAATATCTGCCATGACATCTACAGCATCGGCTCCACCAACACCGATGCACAAGCCCCCCAATCCACCTCCATTTGGTGTATGGCTGTCAGTACCAATAAGTAAGACCCCAGGAAAAGCATAATTTTCAAGGATAATCTGCAATTAAAAACGTGGCAAAAGAACCGGCAAAATAAGCAATTTGAATGTGATAGTTTTAAGTTAATTTGCTTTGTGCGCAACAGCATACATGGCCATTCAATTCTAATGAGATGACCACACCTGATGATGCACGGCTATACCAATAGCCTGTTTACTCTAGGTCATTGTCAAACTTGCCAATAACAACATCTGTCTATGACACAAACAGATTGGCATCAGACTGACCCTACAAAAAAAAAATACAAAAAAAAAGTTCTCACCTGATGAATAATTCCACTTCCTGGTTTCCAGAATCCAACACCATACTTGGCCCCAGCAGAACTTAAAAAGTTGTACACTTCTTTGTTTATGTCCTGCCAGAATAAAGTTCAGAGTATTTTTTTTTTAAAAAGAAATGAATATAACTAACAAAGTATTTCAACATTTATCTAAATAAGACTCACTTTAGCTCTTGCTAAATCTTGTGTGCCTCCAAGCTGGGCTTCAATCAAATGATCGCAATGGATTGTCGATGGTACAGCCACCTTAGGAAGACGGCTAGAAATAAATTGCAGCATCGCCATCTACATTAAATAAAACAAAGGTATGGATCATCATTCCAAAAATATCTACATTGTAACAAATTTGGGTTCAATTTTAATGAAAACAGTTTAAAAATTAAAAAAGCTTATCACGTACCTGGGCAGTTGCATCTTGCATAGCCACACGATCGGGTCGTAACCTGAGATAGCTTTCACCACGCTTAATGTCTTGGGTTGAAGGCTCATCCAAATGGGAGTAAAGAATTTTTTCAGATAATGATAGTGGTCTATTTAATCTCTTTTTGACCACTTCCAAATTGCTCGCTAATTTTGCATAAGGAAGATTAGAGTCAACGTCAAACTTGCTCATAGGGACCTAATTTTAAAAAAATGTCATGAATAATTAATAGAAAAAGCAAACTACATTATTCTAACAGCAAATGAGAAATAACATAGTTCTCGTCCGTACATGTTTGGCATATCCGACACAGCTCATGTGCAATAACCGAAGTTGCACATTCTGGCCCATGGATTTCATTCCCTATAATATAAAAGTAGCATTATAACACATTTTAAGTCATCTAAGATTTCAGTTAACCTCAATGGTGTCACACTTCCGTGTTGTGAAAAGATTTGTTAGAAGATCGTAGGTCTGCGTTAAATTCCTATTCATGTATTAAATTAAAACATATTTAGATGGATAAACATTGATCAGACCATTAACTGATCACGTGGAATATGAGCATTGGCTTCAATGCAGGCTTTAGCTAGTGCATATAAAAAATATACAACTACACTGTACCCAAAATAAGCATTGGCTATTTTTGGCATCAGAACTAAGCTCGATCAATAAGCTATTTAAAAACAATTTCCAAGAATTGAAATTCAATAGTCTTGTCCGGTCCTATGGTGACTTCAATTAAAGTGCTCCAAATTTTGCTTTTGCATTAATCTCTTGACCACCACCTGGTCCAAATTGTATCTTGATTGTCATGAATCCCTCAACAAAGACTTGTATAACCAAAATTAAATTTCCCATCTCATTTAATCAATTTGGAGTAGCAATAACATACGACATGATATGACCAATAAATGCCCACAAGACTCCACTTGAATATTACACCAATCCAAATAATAACCAATCTACTGTATATGTGGGATGCTAAGAAAAAATGTCAACATATTTAACCGATTAAAAACTTCCATAAGATGTTTAAAAAAATGTTAAGGGGTTGGCACCAGTCATGGGAACTAGCCATTTATTTCTTTTTGACGTAGAATTATGTTTTTAGTTTCGGAACTGGGCACCTCAGTAAAATCTGAGTGTCCCAAAAAGCTAGTGTACACCAGGCTTCCTTGAATAATTTAAAAACTATGCTATTGTCTTGCTAAATGATCTGCAATACAGGTTGAATGAATGAATAGAAATTTTATGGAATATGAACAGGTGTCCATTAATTATTTGTACAGAACATCCTTGTAATGCAATCCTAGCAATTATTCTTCATTTCGAGATAAATATTTGAATTGAACCCACTTGCAATCACAACTTACTGTACACCTCAACCTTTGGTCTTTGAGTACTTTAGATATACCTCAAGGTGCCCTTGATATTGCTCTAGTTACATATGTATCATGATTGTAATATACTTGATGATTTTCGTGCAAATAATGAAACAAACTTTGTGAATATAAACTTGGATGCTAGAATGAAGATACGGTACCAATACATCACATACTATGATCTTGAATTAATGAAACATATTCTTAAAATTAAAATCAGAAATTATAAGCAAAAAAACGCAAATACATGTATATCAGAAATTTAACATATAAAATATTGCTAATTATTTCAAGAATTCCATAGAAAATAACGAGAAACATAGTATTACAGTATATATAATCATCTAAACTTATTTAAAATGTATGTATGGATCTGATCGGTAAATCCATGCATGCTCTGAACTCAAGGACCATAGTAATATACAAAGCAGAATCCCTTTGTAAGTTGACCTACTAAGCCATATATCGTTACATCGCTTATTGTGAATGTTATTAATGACATAGAGTTAACTAACCTGGAAAACTACATTCCTAGTGCAGTAAGCCATTCTTGTTTAGAAACGAAAGCACTCCCGCAATGCGTTTCTTAACAAATTTTCTGCCGGTGTATCACTTTGCACCCTACTGTGTTTGCACTTTCCCTTTTTAAATGGCCAGGCCAAGGTCATTCAGAACAAGAAACATGATGCCATATGGAAAAAAATAACGCCATATTGGAACTCATTTCTTGTTTCAAATTTGCCGGATATTGATCTGGAAAAATATCAAGCGAAGGTTTTGATAACTTATATTATTACAGAACAACAGAAGGGCCCATGATTTATTATTCTTGAGATTAGATTTATTTTTGAAGATCGTAATCTTAATAAAGTCAAACTCAAACAGGAGAAAATGATGAATCTGGAGTCTTAATATGGCTTGTACTGCAACAGCAGACAGCCCTGTACCCTAGCATGAGGTTGCCTAACTGTTCGTTATTAATTGAAATTTTATTAATCAAAATTTCGTAGTTATGTATTTGAGTGGGATTTTTAGTAATTATAAGAATAAGTCTTGTTAACGTCCATGCACGAATTATTTTAACTAGTAGAATTTTAGTATTGATTTAAAATGCAGTTCGCTTTCAAATCGTGCCTCTCCCTAACGAGGACTTCTGGAAACTTGTGCTTGGCGAGAATTTCAAGAATACCGTGCTTGGCAAGACAGGTCAGATTATGTTTGTAAATATCCAATAACTGAAAAATTCCATTATGCTTTGTACGTTGGATTCTGACGGTCGGAAATCCTAACGTAGTCCGGCTACATCCAAATTCCAATATATTAATGACATAGGATCTTTGCTAATGATGTTGCTTTAGTAGAGCCCTTCTTAGGGGATGAGGGTCGCTCAGATCTCCATCTAGGGGTTGAGGGCAAAACTAGATGGATTAGTCCAGTTGTAAAATGACACTATATTGACACTATCCAAGGACCTTGGACCTTAGACCTACAGCACTTCCTGTTTCTTGATGCCTGATATTATATACATGTACCAGAGTTCCTCCAGACTTGAAAAATTGGGAAAAGTCAGGGAAGTGCCTTTTTTTTGAAAAAGCCAAGGAAATTCAACGTATTAACGATGTAACAATCCAAAATTAATGCTTCTACGTGATTATAGCTCAGGGCCCATTTTCTCAGTAATTAGCAGGCCTACAATTGATTGTCAAAAATCTTAGTTTGAAATTGTCAGCAAATGCAAAATTTTCACGTTTCTAAAAACAAATTTGCAAAATTTGCCACGTTTTCTGAAGACAAAACTTGCAAAATTTTCAATCTTTACCAAAGACAAAAACGTGCACATTTTCCCGCAGTTTCAGAGTACAAATAATTTCGTAATAGAAATTTGAAAGATTTTCAAGCACAAATTCGCAAAATTTTCAAGTTCAAATTTTCAGAATTTTTGACAGTTTCTGGGGACAAATTTGCACAATTTTCCACGTTTTCCGAATGTTGTAAAGCATATGAAAACATGCTAATTTTGTGCAATTTTCAACAATTTCCTATGTTAATTTTGAATTTTTTTCCAAACTTGTGTTTAATTCATTTTGAAAAATATTGAATATTGTCGTGTGTAGACTTTGCAATATCATGGATAATCTTGGCATATGTTAATTTTGACTTTGTTATCGATCAGGGATTTTTGTTTAAAAAACTTGGAAAAGTCAGGGAAGTTGAATATGAAATTTCTGGAAGAACCCTGTTTACGTGATGGTAATTTTTTTGACAAATTTTTCTTTATTGAGTTATTTGTATTCTTTGTTCTATGTTATTTTCATAGTTTAGCAAAAAGGTTCATGAAGCTGTGGCTACAAAAGAACAACTTCTAGAAAATGATGGCACACCGAGTTTTATTGCTGAAAATGAACTAGGCCTACCAATAATTTCTCAAACTCTTATAGACTTGCATAATTCTGCTAAGTATGCGGGCACTAAATCTTCAGCATATTACACACTTGATGGGTCAACGTTGCTCTTTCATAGACCTAGTAATCACATAGTCTATGTGACAGATGTTCTGCCTAATGCCATCAAGACCAATGGCAGATTATCGGCAAAGGAAGTTGTCCATATTGTCAATACCACATGCAAAGAAGAAGACAAAAACTCTAATGTGTCAATTGAAGATTCATCAATTTCTAAATCACGCAAAAGGATCAAATTAATAAATGCAATCACACCGAGGGACCTCGATTGGCATGAACAAACTATAACTCTTAAGCAATTGCCCAAATGCTACTTGATGCTGTCGAAAATTCGACTTACAGGTGAGAAATTGAAATTTTACGTACTTTATTATGAATTGTTGAAGGGTGCTATATCCATTTATCTACAATTTCAGGACTCGTTGTCTGCACAACTGGCATTGGATATTACCTTGCACCAGCCACAACTGATTGGACAGTTTTTCCGCTTGCTATTCTTGGTACGGGGCTTTTATCTTGTGCCGCAAATACCATTAATCAGGTTAGTTAATTTGCTTATATATTTGAAATAATTAATGTAGTTTACATAAACACTGACCCCAGCCATCCTATAAATCCTATATTTTCGATGATGTCCTATATTATCCCATATTTTTGTCATATTTCTTTTAAAAAAGGACTGGAAGGAAAAAAATCAGTATGTAAAGGGTGATCCATTTATTATTCTCATGGCCTATTGTTTGGTCTGCAAATGACCAAGAAACAAATGTGTCGCCCTTAAAAAAGGGACCATTTTAGGATTAAAATTTACCAGTTCAAGATCAGAAAAGGCGACATTGTCGAGGTCACAAAAATTTTCTCTTTGTGACCTGGACAATGTCGCCATCTTTGATCTTGATCTGAGAATTAATTTATAAGTTAATTCACAGTTCAAGATCAAGGAAGGCGACATTCTCCATATCACAAAGAGAATCAATGTTAACGAACCAGAAAATCTTGTCCTAAGGGTACATTATTACATCTTGCACATGTAGATATCCTTCAAATTCCAATTGATTTCAGCCGTCTAAGTCAGGGAACTTGAAAATGCCCTGGAAAAGGCATGGAAATTCGACGCAGTCATGGTGATATAAATAAATACTTCTACATGGTTAGCTCAGGGCCCACATTTTCCGAGTACAGATTTGCAACGTACCAATTTATACAATTTTCCTCGTTTTCTGAGTATTAATTTGAAAAATTTTCCACGTTTGCCGAGTACAAATTTGCAAAATTTTCCGTGTTTTCCTGGTGCAAATTTGCAAAATTGTCCGTGTTTTTTTGTGCAAATTTGCAAATTTTTTAGGATTTTTCCTAGTGCAAATTTGCAAACTTTTCCGTATTTTCCTAGTGCAAATTTGCAAAATTGTCCGTTTTTTCTTAGTACAAATTTGCCAAATTTTTCGTGTTTTCCTAGTACAAATTTGCAAAATTTTCCATGTTTTCCAAATACAAATTTGCAAAATTGTCCTTGTTTTCCGTGTAGAAATTTTAAAAATTCTCTAGGTTTTCCAAGGACAAAATTGCTAAATTTCCTACTTTTTCCGAGCACAAATTTTCCACATTTACCAAATACAAAATTGTCATGCAATTTTTTTAAATTTTTAAAAAAAATTCTATGTTAATTTTCAAAATTGTCTTTAGTACATTTTAAAAAAATATTTACCAGTGTCAAATTTGCAAAATATATCAATTTTTCACGTTGTCACTGGTCATGAAAAATTTTTTTAAAACCGGGAAAAGTTAGGGAAATTGAAAATAAAATTTTTTTAAAAGGTAAACCTTTTAATAATATACTAACTAGCTGTCCCGGCCAAACGTTGCTTTGGCTTAGTCTAATTCCTCTAATGCGGTACTCACGAAAGAAGTGGAAGTTTTGAGAGGTGCCCTTGACAAGTGCAATGCCAACACCGGTACTGAAGTGCGTT
>JAQGBX010003949.1:0-16222 GCA_034698745.1 Megaphyllum sjaelandicum | reverse complement strand
CTCCCCGATTTCGGTGAATCGTGGGCTTCCCCGCAGCATCTTGGAGCCATACTCGCTTCCTTAGGAAAAGCAAAGGCCCCCCTTTCACTTTCTATATAGCTTGCGTTAAGGAGACGCAACGACTCATCGCGCTTATTATGCTGCGTAAGTGGAACGTCTCCGGTCGCACTCACACACCTTGTACAGGGTGTCATGAGTGTGCAATTCCCGCAAAATTGCATTAGAAAAAACAATACACTAAAAAGTAGTCAACATAAACAGTTAGTCACCATTCAAATGTGGTCACTTTTCCAGGTTTTACTGTAGTTTATTATCATTGCAACGCTTAAGGACTGATACTTAATTTCTTTTCATTTTATATAATATGTTTCAGCACATTAAATTTCCGTTTTACACATAAGCTTATTAATTTAGTGGTGTACTAACTGCCGATCGAAAAATCGTGACATCATTATTTTTAAGGGGAGTTAGGGGTACTGTAAATTTGTGAAAAATTGTGACATAGGGGATGGGGGGGTCTGATCAACCTACAAAATCGCGTGACATCATTTCTGGATGGCCCCTAGTCCATGACGTATAGCTGTCGGTTTTCAGCAAGAAGTTAATTGTAAAAACAAATTTAAAACTACCTTACAAAAAATAAAAAACTTTTTTGTAAAAGTACGATCATTTCTTTTGTGTAAAAATCATTTTAAAAAAATTATTTTGCTAAAGATAAATTCGAATATTTTTTTTGGGGCTATCCAGAAGTGACGTATAACGCATTTAGGGGGTTAAGGAAGGGTGAGGAACCTGAATTTGTGACAATTCGTGACAATACAAGTCAGGTACCGTGTAATATCACGTTTATTTATACCTGCCAATGATAAATCAGTCCATCTTTCATAGAAGGTTTATCCTGCAGTGTTTAATGTATACAGTTATCTTAATATGCTTTATAAAATCTGCACATTTAATACTAAAATATAAGCGTAACGTTTATTAAAATCATGACTAGGCAGAATGCCCATATGGACTGATGCAGGTTACCCCCAGAACTTGCAAACCTGAAAAACTCAGGGAAGAAAGGCTTATTTTGAAAAAGTCAGAAAAATTTAAAGTACATGAGGTCATGTAAATGCAACTCAAAAGTAATGCTTCTACGTGGTTATCTCAAAGACCATTCAACGTTTCACGAGTTCAAATTTCCAAAATCTTCCTTGCTTACCGAGAATTAAATTGCATAATTTCCTAAGGTTTAAGATGACAAATTTTCCACGTTTTCCGAGGGACAAAATTTTAAAATTTCCTACGTTTTCATATTGTGATAACCCATGCCCCCGTTGGGGCTGGTTATCGTATCAAGTCCGTAGATTATCGAGGCATAACGTTCAGTTAATGGCACACTACTTTTATTCTAACATTAAACTTGGCATAATATCACTACATAATAAACTTCTCTGTTAACCTGATATCATACAATCTGCCACGAACTATGTTCTCCCGTTCCCAGACGGAGGGAGAAGACGAGCCATCCCCGAAGGGAGCTCCTACCCGTGTCTATGCCATAAAGTGACTCTACCTATTACTCAGAAATACTTCCCTTATATATGGCTTCAAGAATGCTAAATATCCATTCAATTCATAAGATTACCATAAAGATCAATTATTAAAACATCAAGTTACATTCCAACATTCCCCAATTAACAGGGTTAAACATTCCATTCATTACATTTCATAAGATCACCATATTAATCATATTCAACCTTGACTTGCTCAAGTTACATTCCATGTATTCTTACAATTAGGCAGATATTACCATTTCAATAGCTTACGATGACCTCATGACCCGAAGGTCACGTGATCACACTAGTTAAAATTAACTAAGGGGCTGTCTGTACCTAACAGTATCCATCGTCTAGTGGTCGAGTACACTATGAACGGGGGTTATTGTGCGCCTCGTCAACCTTATGTTACGTCATTTTAGAATGGTTTTAAATCTTTCGATTACTTTTAAAAATGAATAAAGTTGAAAAGAATTAATGTAGTTCGCCAAAAACTGATCTGATATTCCCTCATTCAGTTTTGGATTTTTACCAATTTAAGGTATATATCATTTTAAAAATAAATTGAAATTTACTCGACCACTAGACGATGGATACTGTTAGGTACAGACAGCTCCTTAGTTAATTTTAACTAAATAAATTTTGGGTAAATCAATTTTGAAGATATTATCCTTCCTTAACATTGTGGGTATTAAGCAATACATTAAGGAATGTTCTTGCAAGAATTCCTGAAGCTGAAGTATCATTAATAATGATTTTTCAAATTGTTATTTTGTTCATGGACAATTTTCAGACTCGACGTTATTGACGATAGAGAAAGCGAGCAACTTGTCAAATTTGTTTACCTGGATCATCCTTATCGAGAAACCGCAAAAATGGCTGGTAAATTTGTAGTTAGCCAGTTGACTAGAAGTGTAGAAAAGGAAATTGAAGCTTCCCGTAGTGCTGAAATGCATTTTCTATACTACTTGCTGCTTTTTCACATTAGAAATGGGGTAAAGTTTACACATTTCAATTTTTCTGGCAAAATAGATGAGTGACGTCATCGTTAACCTTAAAACCCTTTTTTAAATTCTAGAGCCCGGGAAATAGTTCACTTCTAGTCGATAGTGTATACGAATGGGCGCCAATTTTACACAATTGGAAGATGATGAAAACGTTTGTTATAAAAGTAAAACTGACAAATGAAGAGGAAACTACTTTCATCGATATTCTTTCGAGTTGCATTTGTCATGCTACAATGGGACAAATGCCAGTAGAAGAACCTCTTATTAACTTTCCTAAGGTTTGGGCGACTATGATAACAATAACAGTTCATTCTGACAAATGTTCTGTAATTATTTTATTTTGTAATTTGTTAGAAATTACTAAATATACTAATTCTATGTGCCTATATATACTATAATGCTGTCAGGGCAAATATGAAAATCTATAAAAACATTACTGAAAATTTAAGATATGTTATTATATTGACAGAGTCAAACAAAGGAGATTGAAGACATAAGAATGACATTTTCTATGGAGTTTGTTAATCTTTTACCTGATATGATAAGAAAATTTAGAGACGTTCCAGCCAACATTAGTAAAGTTTTGCTTCTTACGCAGTGTGTTTCTTTGAATTATTTTGTGGAGCTGAGGGAAGAAAATGTATGATATATAATTTTTCGTTTTTATAAGAAAATTTGCAAGAAATGTACTTCATTTTTGAAATTTTTTTGTTGCAACAGGGCCTTATTGAACTCATTAAAGAAATAAAGGTTGTTATGGACATGTCTTCTGACTGGAAGGTATGTTGTTATACAGTTTGTTGTCTAATAACCAGTAATTTAAAATTTTATTTTATTATTTACAATATTTATTAAAGGAATTTAAATTAGTAAAAACCACTTGCCATTTGTAAAATACATGCAAGAAATGCACGAAATACAATTTGTTTAAACAAAATGCAGTGATTGTGTTCATTAATGTTGCAATTCTAATACCGACATTATTAAGTTCAGGAACAAAAAATATTATGTATAATATAATATTCTAGATCAAAGCTTTTTTCACTATTCCTGCATAGGTACTTCAAGAATGTGCACACACCTGTAAAGTGTTGTGTGATGAGCAACATTCCACGTATGCTAAATGTGCACCTATCTGTGATTTGATGGCTGACGATTTAGGAAACAAATGCCTCAAAATATGTCAAGATATCTTTGATGTAATTGCAGTTATTAGCTAAATTCTGCTGAAAAGGCCTAGTTGATCTAAAAGTATTCTACATAGGGTGTTTTGAGTCTGTTTCTTCTGCATGTAAAATCAACTTCGCCTTTTTGGACATTTTTAGAAGCATATATCATACTTGGCTCATTAATTCTTTTCAATTTTAAATTGGAATTGTTAGGTGGAGCATATAATTGAACATCAGAGAGTCGAGTTGTTATCAGCATTGAAGATGGTAGCTGCTTATTCAGGGTTAGTTGTCTTTGCAAATCTGATAAGTTTATGCACTTAGTGTACATAAATGTAATGTCAGTTTTTTAAGACATCTGCAAATCTTTTCATTTTTAATAGTGTTTGTGATGCAGTTATAGTCACATATTTTTAAACATTTAGAATACATGTAATTATGCCCGTTTCATTGATTTTATTTGCAGTTATTTCAACATGTCCAATGACACTCTTTTCGCTCTGATGATAAATTGTGTCAACCTATCATTGTCAAACAATGACAAAATCCTTCTGGAATGTGCAAAATATTCTATCTTATCGTGCCTAAGATTTTTGATTTCCGATCTCAAAAAGTTGAATGAATTGGATATTAATACTTATCGTTCAAAGTTGAGACAATTCATGAGTTTTGGGCTTCAGTTGAATGCTTTCAAGGATGAAAACCTTAGCTGTGAGGTTGGTATTCTAGTTTACGTTCTTTGATCCTTCTAGCCACGTAAAGCTCCCTGTCAAATTATTCTATGCTTGTTTTATGGGAAACAATCTTTGAACTTTTTTTCTTCCTTATTAAGGTATTCCAGGGAATCTGCACAGCTCTAGCATTGTTTGGCAAAGAATTGCCACAAACATTTTCATTTCAAGATTTGAAACTTCTCGTCTATCGCCCGCCAATAGTTCTAATTCATGAGTTATTGCAATATTTGAAACGAAGAATCTTTGTAGAATTACCAACAGGTATTTATTAAAAGCTGTAGAAATAATCACATTTCTCTGTACATTAGTGGGTTTAATCGCAAAAATAACTTTTTAAAATCTTACCTCTTCAGATAACCGGGCTACTGCAAAGGAAGATGCTACCAATAGAAGAAGATGTCTGCATACATTTTGTAGCCTTCTTGTCAAATCTATAATCAATGACCACAAAATACTCGCTGAAATATTTGGACATTGTATTAAGGTACCATGATTTTTATAAACTAAACACCTCGCTGGTTACTGTGATCGTCTTATCAATTTGTCGACCTTGGGTGCTGTACTTATGTCTATTAAGATGAGAAACCTGCAATGAAATAGTTTTAACTCTGCCACATACCTTTCTACCTCCTTCCACTCATTGAACTGGGTTGGCTTTGTAGTTTACTTCTTGCATTTTGGTTATTATTTATTCCTAAAGTGGTCTCTAAGCAAATGCTGAAATAGTTTTAAATTGTTTGCTACCCGACCTAAATTTGATTGGCAAGTACTTTCATGGATAACTTTAGACCATCGAATTTCCGTACCTATATAAACTTTATATTTCACATTACTCTTACTGCATATATTTAATATTTTTTTTTCCAGTTTTCTTACCTTTTCAAAGATATATTAAATGATTTGATTGACGTAATCAAAAAACAAGATAAAATCAACTTTGTCTTGATTATTCATCAGTGCTTTAAATCAGAATTCATAAGAATAAAAGCCATGGACAAATCGAAAAAAATAGCTGAACCCTTTAAAGACTTAAAGGTGAGTTTTGGCTGCTATATGCAATTAAGGTAATTCCATGACAATTCTCCACAGTTAGTGAGATTAAATTGAAATACTAAAAACCAATTGATTTAATCTTTCGATTATTTATTTATGAGCAAGAACAAACAGTGCATACATTTTTTTTGACATAACCATGTAAAACAAAAAAAAACCAATAATGGAAGAATTATCATTTTTGTTTTTTTCTAATTTTGTATTGAGTGGGAAACCATAAAATGAATATAAAAAAATTACCTAACGTCTAAGCTATGATTGAAAAATAAAACAAATCAAGGAGAATCTTCAAATTGTAAATTTTAAAAAATTATGAAATATTTGCCTTATTGTTCAAAATTTATATCCATTCCAATTAGTAAAACTTCAGTTTATCATTAAAGTATAAAGTATTGAATTAAATTTTGGACAATTTTTGATGTTGCTCAGCTGCTGCAGCTAAAGTTAATCTAATTCTGCAATATCTTTTGTATAGATGCTGGCATTACATTTTTTCAAAATCCTTGGTGAGGAAAATATTGATACAGAACATCAAAAAGCAGTTGTTCTTCTCCATGACGAAGGGATAAAATTCAGCATGGCGCCATCGGGAGGGACAGGAGTAGGCTATGCCGCTCCTCCAAACGTTAAATATTTGGAAATTTTAATCATTTTTGTAAAGTCACTTACACCTCGAGGACGCAAACATTGGTAAGAATTTTTTCTGCTCAATCTTATAGTAAATTTAAAAATGACAAAATTATCAGTATTTAATCTCTGATAATACCCAATTTTTGCAAATATCTAGAATTTAGTTTCTTTCTGACAGCTATCGACATTTGCAAAAATATGAACCCTATCAAGAAACCTCAGATTTGGAACCACTCATTGACTCAGATTGGGAACCACTTATTGATTATCGAAAAGCATTGAGCACTGGAAAGGTTCCTGCACGATTTTCGTCAACGTCATAATTTGGTGACGTAGTCTACTTTACACGTGAGAACCATTAAGGTTATTCGCTTTATAAATTATTTCGTTAGCCTTCTTGAGCAATCTTAACATAACTTTCAATTATCATTCTTCCAGGTATTATAAAAATTTAATTTAAAGACAATATGTAAATACAACGTTAAAATCGGCAAACAATGTTAGTTAGTATTTTTAATTTATTCGTCTGTTTTTTATTAAAGTTCTATAAAAATGTTGCATAAAAATTTAATTTAAAGACAAGTTGTAAATACAACGTTAAAATCGGCAAACAATGTTAGTTAGTATTTTTAATTTATTCGTCTGTTTTCTTTTATTAAAGTTCTATAAAAATGTTGCATAAAAATTTAATTTAAAGACAAGTTGTAAATACAACATTAAAATCGGCAAACAATGTTAGTTAATATTTTTAATTTATTCGTCTGTTTTCTTTTATTAAAGTTCTATAAAAATGTTGCATTACATCTTTGTTAACTGTTTCATTCTTGTAATTCCATATTATGATGGCGTTCCGCTGTGAGCGACCAATTGTGCTTCTCCCCTTTTACACAAATAGCAAAAGTAAGAGTTCAACTGGTCATTCGCTTTGGGACGCTGTTATGAAACATGCCGCCAATCAAGGGGGAAGGAAATTACAGTGTTGTATCATAAAATCTTTATCTTAAAATAAACTTATATTTAACAAAGTTATAAGAAAGTCTATGGAAACATTTTGCTGCTTTGGCAGTTTTAGGAAAAAGCTAGCTCTTTATAGGACCATGATAATGAATTTATTTTTCCTATAATAAATTGTTTGAATCACTAGATATGGCACATATGGGAAAAAAAATATTTTTTTACCATTTCTTGCAAAGCCTACATTATTATAACATAGTAAATAGCAGTCTTTGGTGGCTAATGCATTCTACTGTTATGTTGTAATCATGATTTTAGTGCTAACAAACTACATGATCATGTAAATTTGCCCAATGCTGGAAAGCAGGATAAGCCTCCACCTATTGTAATAATTGTGACAGTGTCGCTAGACATGAGCACCTTTGTGCAAGTAAAATGGTAAAATGGGAAATGAATTTTCCCATGATTTTTGAGAAAAGCTTCATTGGTGTTTGAGTAAAAACGTCATCTAGATTTTCAGGCGACAAACGTGAGTGGTGAATGAGAAGAAACATGATCCTTCTTCAGCTGGTGGTTATTGAGTCGTGATGGATCATTTGAATCGTCCAATATGTTGTTCTTTTCCACGGTTACAGGAGGCGCATAATCTCCTTGACTACGCATGCTAACGTTGGAAAAAAGGGGATCTGGCATTCCAATTGTCGGCGATAGCATCGGATAAGAGTAACCAGAAGTTGGGGACGAGGAAAATCCATAAGCATTTGGTAGGTGGCTTCCTAGGTTCAAGTGGCTGGAGACGGAGGAGTCGTAGGTGGAAGATGCATAGGCCCAACTATCTGTCTGGGAATTAAATGCTGTTAACGAAGGCAACGGCGGGGAAAAAGTGTTCATGGACGCTGGCGAACAACCTTGTAATTTGAATAAGGGAAACTTATAAAATTAGCACATTTCTGGAATTTGGTCTGGAGGGAATTGCAATTCATGTACATGTAATTTCAAATTTCTTGTAGCATATGCTTAAGGTTATACTAACTTGTAGGAATGTAATTTGTTTTCCTCGGTGGCTCACGTTTCCGCCATTTAGCTCTGCGGTTCTGAAACCATACTTGGACTCTGGACTCGCTAAGGTTCAACTTGAGCGCTAACTCTTCACGGGCAAAGACATCAGGATAAGGTGCCCGCTCAAAGGCTCTTTCAAGCTCCTCCAACTGGTAAGCCGTGAATGTGGTTCTGGAAGGAGATTTTGGTTATAACTGATCCGCTCCCTAAATTTGGCCATTTTATTTCTGCAAAATATTACCCAAATCATTTATGGGAAGAATATGGCATGTAAACTTAACCTCAGAATTACCATTACTCATCCGCCTATTCAAGTTCTTGGTTCTTATTAAAGCAACTTGTTTTTAAGACCAGGTCATAGTAATAAAAAGGCTGATAAGTGTTTATTAAAAAGGATTCTTGTGATGCATTCGAGCATTTCAATTTTGGCTATTCCTGGCCTTGCCCAATGCCCCATCTCGATCTCACCTGTACCTTGTCTTTTTCTTTTTAACTGCTTTGTCCGATGCTTTTCCACCCGTTTTAATTTCTTGACATTTGTCTCCATCAAGGGAACGAACTGCGAAATTAAAAAAAAATCATGTTTGTCATGTTTTTTTTTTAAAAAAAAGATTAATCTTGAAGTTATTGAATCCATGGATGGATGCAATTATTGAATAATTAGTCATATTTTATGATTAGTAATTTATTTTAATAAAAATGGATACACATTTTAAACCAGACGTAATAAGAAATATATATACAGTATATAGAAGAGCTGTATGTTCCGAGCGTTGTGGATGGATTTATTGATGCATGCCTGGGGTTCCAGGGCCACGATTATTTGGAGCCCCGTAGCGGAAGATTACTTTTTTGTTTTTCGTTTTGTATGTGATGACGCAAAACGCGTACAAAACGAAAAAAGGAAAAAATCTTCCGCTATGGGGATTTTAATGGGGACTTCATTAGATCGCTTCATTCCATCGGTAAGTACTGTCCGGGCATAGCCGGGCAAACCAGCTAGTAAGCTATGAAAGATTCCACATAATTTTAGCGATTTGCGTGATCTAGGTTTTACGAAATCATTATTTCAATTTATACGTTATTCTTATAAAGTGTATTAAGACGTAATGGCTATTATGGAAATTGGAATACAAAATTTGTCGTTAAAGGTAAGTTCTAAATATTAATTTGAGCCTAAAGTTTTCATTATTAAAAGGGTAGGAAGCAGTTCCTGTTGTAAATAATACTAATAAACAATATTAATTTATTTAACTGTTATTAATTTTTTAAAAACAAAAAAATAGCGGTTAATCGCAACAATTTAAGCCTCATAAATTGCAACTGTAAGTAATTATTACTGAATGAAAAAGTTCTAGTTTCTGTCCCAATAATAATTTTTCTACCCTTGCCAAATAAAAGAATGAAACTATTGTTCTTATGAATACTGCAATAATGCCTTATCTAAATAACATTCTTGACACGCATTAAATTAATTCTTCCTAACTAATATGTGACTTATTCGCGTGCTGTCCTTTCTTTTAAAAAATGTTCATTCCATTAAAGTTAATTGAACTAATTCCGAATTTGAATTGAATTAAAAAGCTAGATTTATATTTAATTCGTTTCGATTAAATTGTCGCTAGCCGTTTATTAAACTTAATTAAAATAAACGAGACCTTTACATGCATGGAAACACGACAACAAGGCGCACGCGTTGAGTATTGTTAGTCGGCGAGACACCAATCTAAACAAATGCAGTACGTACGTGTAAGGCACAAATTATTCAATTGATAGCGTTTTATTTTACCCAGGAAAAATTAAAATTCTGTGTTAATAGATAAACAAAAACTTCGAAAATAATGGACTGAAAAAATCTAACACTTGCATTTGGTCGACATTTTTCATTCCCTTTCTTTAATGAAAAGGAAGGAATCGTGATTATTTTTTAATTTTTTGCCATGGAATTCTTACGCGTAGGAAAGATGTGTAGTTATCACGATGAAACACTTTTCACGCACAAAAAAAAATGATATTTAAGCAGTCACTATACTTTATATCCTTACTGTCGAAATTGACCAGTTCATTTAATTATATGTACAATGTACTTATACGCATATGTGCAAATGAACTGATCGATTCCATAGGATATTGAGTTGATTTTGATTTATTATTTTTGATCATTTGGATTTTGTTTTGATTTGCGCATTCCCAAAGTTGCAGAAATAAAAATACACAAAATAAATCTTAACTAAACTTTTTTTTTCAATCCAGGTTGATCATCTCTTATTTGATTCTAAACGTGTTGCTCCTTCACGTATATTAAAGTTTTACATACATATTAGCCCGAAGGTAATTATATATAGTATTTTTTAATAATTTTAAGCATATACCGATTGTGTGATAACATCTTGAACCATTTGTATTTTTACCGAGACCGGTCACATGAATCCACGTGTGAAATTTTTCTCAATGACGCCAAGTCGGCGCTCAAAATATTTTCGGATTTTGGATAAAGGATACTCAACCTGTAATTTCGTTACTCTTTGTATGAAGGCGATTGTAACTCATGAACTTACGCGTAATTGCTTTTAAGAATTCCAGGACGAGCTCTGCCTTATTTTTGGTTTTGTTTTGAAAATCGTAATTTCACGATGCAAAATGATTAAAACTAAAAAAATACCATTTCAGATAAACATTACTTACATGCACATACGCGTGTGCAAAAATCCTGTACAGTTTTCTAGCGTATATTTAAATATAACTAAGTATAGAAATAACGCAAATACGATTTTACGTTCACAAGTAATATATATATCATTCTACCATAATTTTTCGAAGTTTCCACCATTTTCCGCATATAAAGCGCCCGTCACACAACGACAAATGCAAAACTAAAACTAAGCTAAATGAGCTCGTATCTTATCTTTTTTTCCGGTATTTAATCAATTACTAAGTTAACTTATATAGAAAGTGTTGTTTTTTAAACTGCAGCAAAAACATTATTTCAGCAAACTTATTTTCAGTGGCAATTCTTTAAATTTGATTTGTTCGCTAGCTTGATGCTCATACACTGACGTTAATCATGACACGTGCAAAAAAGTTTAAGCATTTTTTTTCGTCGATTAAGCTTTCTATTCGTTTAGATTACAAATAATTAAGGAAAAAACCAAAACTTATTTTTGAACAAAATTGCCATTTTAGAATGGCAAAGAGTGAATGCGTACATACGAGCAATAGATGCAAAGTCGCTCGTCATAAATTCAATATATGTTACCTGCAATATCTTCCATTTTCATATCGTTTTGATGTCTCTTTAATTCGCCCATGGATGGCACGCGTTGCGTCCTCATGTCCGGGACACACGCGTTTGCCCCCTGCTGCAGCTGCCCCGCCATCGGACCGATTTGGGACAATTGGGCCTGCATCATGTCCTGATGCTGCAAACCTAGCATCACTTGGATGCTGTGGAAGTTACCGCGCGAACAATCCGATTTTGAATTGACCAGGTCAATGGCGGAGTTCATTACAAATCACTCGGAAGAAATTGATCGCGATTAATTAGTAGTCTTGTTGGTTATTGCCGCGCAAATCAGCTCTTAATTAATTGATTCAATTAGAAATGTAGCCAAGTCGCTAGTGCCCGTGCCACGCGCGTCACATGTTCTCTAGTGAATGGAACAACTCGGGCTACGGACTGATTTGGACAAAACCCTGATTTTTATGTGGACCAGACGCACGTGTTCGTCGATGGCACGGGCGTCCAATGACGTCACGTGGCGGGGGTCGACTGCCACCAATCGCAGCGATGCGAACTGGAGTGCAACAGGCTGAGGAGGACCTGTGGATGGAAATACGGGAGCCACGGTAGAGCTCGGATCCCGCTAGCAGCGAAGTATTGCGATGTTTTGATAACACGAAAACGTAATAATTCATTTTGTAAAACATGAAACGCGCATTTCTGCTAAATTTAACCGATGCTGATGAACATTTTTAAGATGCTTAATAATGTTTGCATAGCAGAAATCTTACTATTGGTTAAAAATTTCCATGTTTACCTGAATTCTACTGACCTTTATGTTTTATCGACATCATAATGCAAATTGATCAGTAGGGATTAACTTGGGAATGGCGTAGCCAGCCAAACAGCGAGGAAAGGGTAATCAGAACTTCAACGAATCAAGGATCAGATTATGGAATTCCTCTTATAGCTCATTTTTGAAATTGTCTACAACTTTCCAGGACTTTCCCAGATTTTTCTTCGCTCGCAATTATTTACGAAAATATAATCTAAAAATCAAAGATATGGATTAAACCGAATCTTAATCTTTGTTATTTGGTTTCCTTTTCAATGGCCAAACAAATGTTTCGCGCACGTATACGCCCTAAATCTTGGATTTTCATCAAGATTCTAGACTTAAAAACGAAGTCTATACAGTACTATAGCGCCATGTATACACGCAACGTATACAATAGGATGGCGAAAGTTTAATCGCTGCTATTATTTTTGAGAATCCTTGAAAGTTGGCCGAGCGAACCGGTTGGAAAAGTGTGGTGACGTCGCGGGCTGCAGGGTAGGGTCAGAGGTTATCCCAATGGCCCCTTTATGCGCCAATTGGCTGATAAATGGCCTGGCATTTCACTTTTTATGACGTCTGAACGTATTTAAAAAGCTTATTACTCTGGGGAGTGGGGGTGGCGACGATTTCATGGCAGCGCATTTGGGGTAGCGAATAATTGTGTCTTCGCCGCCCAAGACGACATTAATGACCCGATGATTGTCACATTAAGGCCCTGAAATTGGGCTCTGATAATAGCCGGGGCGCGCAATTGAGGAAACTGAAGAGAACGAAAAAACGCAGCCTAGTGTCCGCTTCAAACCCTTTTAATTGAATAATTGATGTCAGCTTGCGAATATAAGGACAAAAATTGGAGATGATCCACCCTCAACCAGCATGGCGATTAATCATTTAAGCCGTTTGATGGAAGTTTCCGATCAAATGAACTGCTAGCAGTCATTATGCGAAAGGAGCTGCTCGTTCGCCACGCCACACGAATACTACAAATTCTAAAAAGTAATGTTGCGTACCCCCTTTCGCTATTGGTTCGTATTATTCCGTATAATCTCGATATAAATACGAGAGAATTAAGAGAAATCACGATTAATACGTTCGTAGAAATGCTATAAAATTGAATTGGTTCCAATATCCGAGTTTTCGGGGCACAAGCTGTTATGTTGATCCGGGTATAACAAATCTCAACTTGGCAATTTAAACTCTTTTTATTAATATTAATAGTTAATGCTTTTCTACGACTTAAACGTGCAACAATTCAGTGCTGGTCTGACTACGATTTTTGGAACTTTTTGGCGCGCAATTTTGTTTTTATAAACAACAATATCCACGCAAAATTCGAAAATGAATACAATCGTCCGTATCATGTATCAAATAAATATAAGTAACTTAATGTATACTCGTCTGAATACTGTAGTATACCTTCGTTTTGCATGGACATCTTGTTTCTCTCGCCTGCATTTCTGGACTGTTAAAATTAATTAAATGTTTGTACTATATAAATAAGAAAAATAAGTAATAAAGAGCTCATGTTAGAGTGAATAAAAGTTAAATATATAAAATAAAGCTTTGTATTATACAAATATTACAAATGTTTGTATATGCTTAAAGTCCTTTCAATTGAGAATATACAGCAGTATATACATGCATCTGCAGCATATAGGCTACTGTATACGGTAAGTCAAAAATCAAAAACTGATTAGACGATTACTGAAAGAAGGGTCAAGTATATATTATACACGTATATCCGCATTCAGTAAGTTGTAATTGTAAACATCGAAATAGTCATTCAGAATTTGAAGAAATTCATAAGACCGACGCTTCGCGACGTAATAATTAAAGTTAAGGATTAAGAGCTTTTAATATCTGACATATTTGCGAACTTACTGTAAGAACACACTGAATGCTTACTTTCGGCGTGCTTCTTTCAGCTTCCTTCGTGCTTGTTTTCAGCTTCTTATTTCCAGCATTGAAACGCACAATGAACGCTGATATCAGCGTGATGTTCCGTGTGCTTGGTGGCGCCACGTATGCATGCGTTATACGAATATATAGGTTAAGCATTTCGCGTAAAACCTTCCATATGCGCACTAGCATCTCATGAGAAGTGCAGAACACGTTTTTTTTACGGTAGGCGGCATTCAATCGATGGCTACACTTTTGACCAATAGTGATCTGTGTGCCATTCTGTGTCTTACAAATCTGCTTTCGGATTTCCATAAGCCTATCAGCTTATCAGCGCTTGTAAGCTCAGCCTGGCTCGGCATAGCTTTCTTTTTGTGCGCACTCATTTAAAACACATACCGCATTCTTATCCCGGTTGGTGGCGCTAGTGTACGCCGACTGGTAAGCGCTTGCAATAAGCAATAAGGGTGTTCTATAGCCTTATATATATACGCATTTTCCGACTTATAGATCTAAAAAACACGTACAGCTAAACCATAATTAGGCATAGGTTCTGTTAAATGTTAAATAAAAATGTTATGCTGCAAAGAAAAATTGTCAGATGTATCAACCTACTTGTATATACACTGCATGCGCATGCACATCATGTACAATTACCCCTAATGGGTAGGACCATTACTTGCATGCAATAATATGTTGAATGAAACTAATTCATGCATTTATGTTTCCATATTTTTAGTTTTATTCTTTTTTTTTTTAAAAAAATTTTCAATATAAGGTGGTATATAATCGCAATGCTAAAAAAATTTGTTCTATTTTTCAGCGAAGTTCAATTAAAGAACAATTAAAAAAACAAAAAAACAACTAATGCTGATATGTTTAATTTATTATTAAAATGTCTTTTAGTTCAAATCGATATCTCGATCTAGACGAGCCTAATTCTTTACTCATCATTTATCAGTTTTTTTGTAAAAGTATCACCTGGAAATATTGTAATAATTGTTTTCTCAATTACTAGTATTTGTGTAATCATCAGTAAAAACTCCTGAATTGCAAAGCTTTTAAACTAATTGTTTTGCACATGTATACGGGTCTTTGAGAAATGTGTTTGTTATTTTTTCGAATTTGCAGTGAATGTTTATATGTTGGTAACTTTTACCATTTGTGTATAGAGTACATTAAACTGTTTTACGATTTTTCAAGGTCCGTGGAATCGCTTCTAACCCCTTGCCGATGACAATGCCCTAATGTTAATAAATGCATGAAAGATTCGTATCAAAACTCAATTGAGCGACCTTAAAATGGGAGGTTTGGGGTTACAAAGGGAGTTGATACAGAAAGGGGGATAATATCCAAACATTCCGAACCGATGGTCTTTCAATTATATTGTACGTCTCGCAGCAGGAGATTGAAATGCCCTAAAAGATCGCAGTGATGGACTTTATAAAGAATATGGGAAAGATTAGAGATAAACCTAAAATGGTTGGGGACGTACGTGCACGGGACTGGCGTTAATAATTGCAAAAATGCATATGGGACCTTTCAAAGAGTATATATATAAATCTTGCGTTGTTTAGCAGCTATGGCGTCCCGGGGGGTCAGCGTGTGACCCGAAGCCGAAGCACAGAGAATGGCATAGACTATATAATCGTGCCGACGATTTCAAAATTTTACTCCAACTTTTCCAAATATACAATAATCTGTAATTTCAGCTGATTAAAAAATAGAGTTCAGTAAAGTATTCCATGTTCAGTTAAAGATTCTAGCGGTTAATGAATGTTGAGTGTCTGTTTTTCGTTAACTTTAACCATCAAATAACCCCATACTTGTTTTGATTTCGTTGACAATATTTTTAAAAAAAATGTGCAATGGGCCACTGGCTTGACGTGAATTCATTGTAACCTTCTACACTGTTAAAATTTATAAACATCCTTACTATATATGTATATTAAAAACTGAGAAGAAATTTCCTTAACTTTTTTTTTAAAATTTCGACTCAAATTCAAATATATGAAAATGTTTAAAATGATACCAACTTTGAATTCTATTCTATTCTATTCTATTCATTACCCTGCAGTCAGTACATAGTACCATGTGGCAGGGGGGATCATCATA